>OZ020182.1:38721548-39021031 GCA_963971135.1 Stenus bimaculatus | reverse complement strand
AAACCATTAATGTATTGCTTTGGAAGTTCATCAAATTGTTCTAAAAACTGATCATAAACTTCAGGTGTTACATCTTCAAGATATGATTGATAGAATGGTCTCTCCTCCTCAAATACATAATCATCCAAATCATCATGTACCACATCCTCATATACAGTATCTGTCAATTTAGGTGTTTTAACAGGTGCTTTATATTTGTTAGAAGTAGCTTTTCTTTTATAATTTCTTAATGATTCATCATTATTCGCTTCCAATTTTTCTTCTTTCGGTTCCTCTTTCGGTTCAGCTTTAACTGCAATTTTATCTGACTGAAGTAAAATTCTTTTTAATGGCTCTAAGATTGGCTTATAAGATTTAGCTAGTTGCTCTTCTGCATCAGATCGTCCTAATTTTAAGGCAAGAACCTTTTTCCTAATGTCGTTTTGAATTTTAATTAAACTTTTCTTAACCTCAACGCCTTTCTTATTCATTTTAGCAAGATATTATCAATATTAAAGATAAAATAATAGATGTACGACCTGGAACAGCTTTTTAACAGGTCTTGAACAGGTTTTATCAGCTTTTTATCAGGTTTTGAACAGGTTTTATCAGCTTTTGAACAGGTTTTATCAGCTTTTATCAGCTATTTATCAGGTTTTATCAGGTTTTATCAGGTTTTATCAGGTTTTATCAGGTTTTGAACAGGTTTTATCAGCTTTTTATCAGCTTTGAACAGGTTTTATCAGCTTTTGAACAGGTTTTATCAGGTTTTATCAGGTCTTGAACAGGTTTTATTAGGTCTACGTATGACTTGTTTCGATAAAGGATTAATTGTTACTAACAAGTTTTGTAAAAAATCTGTCTAAATATTTTCTATATCTTCCTTTGTTAACATCACTCTCCTTATCAATTACAAAAAATCCGAACTTCTCGTTCCAACATTGCGAGCATAATTCCTTAAATTCTTCAAATTTCATATCACCACCCACGTGATCATTATAAACATGCTTTAAATTCAAATCATCTTGCTTAAATAATATGATGAAATTAGCGTTGTCTCTGATAAGATGCTTAGGTATGCGGGTATAAGTTTGGCATAAATAAAACGAATCGAGACTTTTATGACGACCCATAGAAAAAAAATCTCTCATCTTCTGTTGATTTTCACAGGCCACATCATCGAAAATAAAAATCGAATTTTCTTTGGCATCATTTATGTTAATAATTTCGGTATTCTCCGAATATGGAAAAAATCCAATTTCGGGCAAGGAGCACATAACCTCTTTAAGTAACTGGTATTTGGGCTGGTACAATGACTTTGAATACATGTATATATTTTTAAACTTTAAACCATTTGGATCAAAGATTAAACTAAGCATAACATTCGTTTTTCCACAATTCGAGGGACCACATATAATTGCTCGAATCGAGTTTGGCAATAAATTGCTATGTTTCTTTTTCACTTTATTTAATCCTTGACCCACGTACTCATCTAAGTTTACCACCGCCAGGGTATCTTTTTGTTTTACAGTTTCCATCGTACTAACAAATTTTAGTATCGACATATCTATATATAATGATTGTTTCTTAAAAAAAATCTCTCAAATGGCTTCACACGTTGGAAGAGGAATCATCAACACGCTAATAAATAAATTACCGATTGAGTTGCATATTCCCGGGTATCAGTATTGCGGACCTGGTACAAAATTGGAGGAAAGATTAAATCGACAAGACCCCGGCGTAAATCCTTTAGACGCGGCTTGTAAACAACACGATATTTCCTATTCTCAAAACATGGATTTGGGTGAGCGTCATAAGGCAGATAAAGTTCTAGAAGAGGCTGCATGGCAGAGATTTAAATCAAAAGATGCAAAATTTGGTGAAAAAGCGAGTGCCTTGGCTGTAGCATCGGCTATGAAAGTAAAACGAAAATTGGGTATGGGTATGGGTATAAGATCCTGTAACAAAAATGCCAAAAATCGTTCTTTTACTGGTGGTGTTGTAAAAAAAGCAAAATATGCAATTAAAGGACTCAAGCATAAAAACAATAAAAGTAAGCAAACACAAGTCTTATTAAAGGAGGGGACCAATATTGCATTAGCCGCGGCTAGGGCTGCTGTACGCGATGTGGGTGGAAGAAAGAAGATAAAAACTCCGCGCATTATTCCGATACCCAAAACCGGAGGAGTTTTGCCGCTTATCCCCATTTTCGCTGGACTTAGTGCATTGGGAAGTTTGGCTGGAGGTACAGCAGCAATTGCTAAAGCAGTTTCGGATACGAAAACGGCCTCAAAAAAACTTCAAGAAGCGGAACGCCATAATAAAACAATGGAAGCAATAGCCTTGGGGAAAAAAGGAACAGGGCTCTACTTAAAGCCATATCGAAAGGGATTTGGAATTTGTCTTCGTAATTCAAAAAACTTTTAAGTCAGCTACCCCGCAGAGCACTTAGTGATGTGGACATTTTGAAATTTAATAAACAATATAAGATTAAATTCTTTAGAGGTGTTTTTATGCGAGATAAATTACCGAATAAACCATTTTTTAGAGAAAGTGGAATTGTGAATTTGGATAATTACTCGGGACCCGGAACCCATTGGGTAGCATACAGAAAGCAAGGCAATATTGTTAAATATTTTGACAGTTTTGGTAACTTACCACCACCTAAAGAAATTCAAAATTATTTTGGGGGTAGCGAAATAATGTATAATCACGATAGATATCAGAAATTTAATACATATAATTGCGGTCATTTATGTATCGAATTTTTATTATAAATAAAGTATTTTTAACAATGTCCTTTTAGTCATGTCTCGTACTTTCACCCTAACAGGTAACACGTCTGTTTTAAGTAGAAACTATTACCCACCAATTGAGCTGAATTCTGCCGAATATTGTTTGGGGCTTATTGCATTTCATACGTTCAATACGATACCTAACATAGAAGAAGGTTGTAATAAATTTTATTTTGGATCGTCATCAATTACAATCCCAACTGGTTCCTACGAAATAACTGATATAGAAAAATATTTGCGACGACATTTAATTTTGCCCGCTGATGCCCAAAACGCTGCAGATCTGGACAAGTCGTTTAGCCTAAAACCGAATAATAATACTTTACAGTGCGAATTATTTAGTACATATGACGTGGATTTTCAACCAGCAGATTCGATAGGAAGACTATTGGGATTTTCGGGTAAACAAATTCTTCAAGCCAACAAATTGCACGTTTCTGATCAACCGGTCGAAATAATTAAAGTTTCAAGTGTGAGAATTGAATGTAATATTATTTCGGGCTCATATTACGATGATAAATCGGGTCATACGTTGCGTGAATTTTTTCCTTCGGTAGATCCCGGATTTGCCATAAATATTGAACCTAATAATATCTCATATTTATCAGTAAATACGAAAACCATTGATAATATAACAATTAGACTTTTGGACCAAAACGGAGAGCTGGTTAACTTTAGGAACGAAAAAATCATTGTTCGTCTTGAATTAATTGAACGGTCTAAGATAAAATAATGGGGATAGTATTTGTCCAAGAAGAAGAGCATAAAACGCTGACAGAAGAGTCTGCAACAGCCAGTAAGAAAAAAATCATCAAACGGTTAACACTAAAAAGTATTAATTTGTTAAAAGCTCTCGGCTATCATGTCAAAACTTAAAATATTTAACGATATTTCTTTTGATGAGACAATCGTAAAAGAGGAATATCACACATACTTGCCCAGGACGCAAAATTTTGAAAATAATGATGAAATAAGAATATTAATTCAAAATCAAGACTTGTACACTTTACCATGTGAGAGTTACATTTACCTCGAGGGAATAATAAAAAAACCGACACCTGAAGCAGGACAAACTTTGGACTTTAAATTAATAAATAATTCGTATTTGTTTTTATTTGAAGAAATTAGATACGAACTAAATGGGGTGGAGGTTGACAAAATTAGAGATCCTGGGATTACATCAACGATGAAAGGTTACGTTTCCTTCGGGGAAAGAGAATCTAAAGTGTTAAATTTGGCCGGATGGTGTCCACATATGGAAAATCATTTTCAACAAAAAGACTCATTTTTTGCTTGCATTCCCTTAAAAATGATTATGGGGTTTGGTGAGGATTATAAAAAAATAATCATCAATGCGAAACAAGAATTGGTATTACTTCGTTCTAGGACGGACTTAAACGCTTACAAAGGATCTGAAAACTTTAAATTTCAAATAAATAAATTAGAATGGCGAATTCCCCACGTTATGATAAATGATGAGGTGAAACTTCAGATGCTTGAAAAAGTTAATATGGATGTTTCAATAAAAATTCCCTTCCGAAAGTGGCAGTTGTTGGAACTTCCGGGGCTAAAAAATACCAAAAAAGAAATATGGAGTGTGAAAACTTCAACAAACATGGAAAAGCCCCGTTACGTCATCCTCGGTTTTCAAAATAATAAAAAGGATACCGCCAATAAAAATATGTCTCAATTTGATCATGTGAATATCGAAAACATTAAAGTTTACCTAAATTCAGAGTGCTACCCGTATGATAACATGAAACAAAATATGGATTTGGATAATTATGCCCTAACGTACTACATGTACTCCCAATTTCAATCTAGTTACTATGCACGAGCAACAAATGAACCTCTTTTTAATTATAGCCAATTCAAAGGTCGTATGCTTTTTGTCTTTGATTGTTCTAAGCAAAAGGAAAGTTTAAAATCTTCGACTGTTGATCTAAAAATAGAGATGGAGACAACTGCATCATTTAATGAAAATATAAGAGCATATTGCCTCATTTTGAGTGATGCAGTAGTTGAGTACACACCTCTTTCCGGAATTGTGCGAATTATACACTAAAATGGCTAAACCTAATTTAATCATAGTTGACATTCAAGGCTTTACAATAAATGGTAAATTTGTTCCTAAAGAAATGTCAGTTTCCAAAAATGGTGTGGATGTCGACACTTTTCTTTTTAAACCGGAAAAACCATATTTTGCTTTAAACAAAGAAGATAGGAAACTGGTTACCTGGCTCGAAAATAATCATCATTGTCTAAAATATAGCACTGGATTTATTAAAACTAAAGAAATTAAAAATATATTGGATAGTTACACAGATAGTTTTCAAGATATTTTTTATGTAAAAGGCCACCAAAAGAAGAATTTTTTAATGAGATTTACCCGAAACAGCATAATAAATTTAGAAGAGGAAAAAATTTGTGAAGTTTTAGTTGATAGTAAACATAATTGTGTAAATCATTTAAAATATTTTTGTATATGTAGTAAATCAAATGTTACAAAACTATGCAACTGTTTACATATTTATAATAAATAAAACATCTATTTATAAGTATATAATAGTTTTTTGTTTAATTGAAAATTACCTGTTTTTTTTTGCAAATAATTAATATGAATCACTCAGTATGTCAGTAAATGCTGATCTTTAATAATGTGTAAAATGCAATTTTGCAATTTAACATTTTATTAAAATGTTCATACTAACAATATTGCTGATCATTTCAATATTGCGTTGAGCGAAGAACAAAGTGCTTTTTAACAATTTTTAGAGTTCGCTGTCCTTAAAAGTAGTACGTGTGTTTTATTTAGAAATTAATTGCTATATTGGGGTAAGTTAATTTAAATAAAAACAATTAAAATAAATTTTTTAAACCTAATTATATTTATAGATTAAAACAAAATGAATTGCATTACTTGCAAAAAAGCATTTTCTTCAAAAAGCAATTTACAAAGGCACGAGAATAGTTGTGGAAAATCTATGCGAATTACTTGTAAAATTTGCAATAAAGATTTTTCCAGGGAAGATGCGTTGAAACGACATATAAGATCTGTCCATGTCGAATCGATTCTGTGTTCGGATTGTGGGCAAATTTTTAATTCGGCGTTGGAGTACACCAATCATACCCACACTTTTATTTCAACACCTAAACCAACTCTTAAAAGAAAAAATTCGAATGCAGCAGATAATTCCAACAAAAAGTATTGCCAACATTGCGATGAGACAATAAATAACCCTACACTCTTTTCGGCTCATTTAAAATCGAGGAAACATCAAAGCAATCTACCCCAATCAACGGAAAATGGTGTCATACGTATTAAGAGCAGTTTTAAGAAACGTATTGCTACTTATAAAATAAACGCACCAAAAGAACCAATTGATATTGATTTTGTTACATTTTTAGATCATATAAAAAATAAAGTATATAATTGCATTAAAGAGTCAGTACAAAATACCAGCATTAAGGTAAATTTGGAATTGTTTGGGTATTTTATTAAACCTAATGGCACAGATGAAAATATCCAAACTGAATTGAAATCTTTTAACACAAAATTCACTATTGTAACAAAATCAAGTGATATTGGGAATTTATATAAAAACTGGTGCAAAGTACTCCAAACGAAAAGCGAAGAATTTCAAGTAAGAATTTATTAAACATAATGGTTTATAAGTATTTTATTCATTTATATATTTTAGGAAAAAGATAGTGGATGGGCTTTTTATGCGGTGTCACATTTGGAAATTAACATCAATAAATATACACCATTAAAAGGATCTTCATATATGAAATTGCCATCTGATATTGATAATAAAAAGGCATGCATCAATATTCAAAATGCTGATGATGCATGTTTGGCTTGGTGTATCGTTGCGGCTCTTTATCCATCTCAACACAACGTAAGTAGGACAACGAGTTACCCAAAATATGAAGATGTTCTAAATTTGAAAGGTGTTACTTTTCCTGTTAAATTAGACGATGTTAAAAAAATTGAAGTTTTAAATGATATTAGTATAAATATTTATGGTTTAGAGTTTAGTAAAAAATTAAATAAAAACTTAGTAGTAGGCCCAATTCATCTTACACAAAATAAAAAAAATAAACATATTAATTTGTTATACATTGAAGAAGGCACAAAAAGTCATTACATTTTAATCAAAAACCTATCCAGATTAATTTCTTCACAAGTATCATCCTATGAACATAAGACATTTTTGTGTGATGCCTGTTTAACCTTTTTTTCATCTCAGTTACGCTTAGATCAGCATTGTTTAAATGATTGTAGCCATGTTTACACAATTCTTCCGTCAGAAGATTTAAAATTACAAAAAAATGGCGATTTAATTCCTGGCAATATATTAAAATTTCAAAATTATCAAAATAAAATGAAAGTACCATTTTGCATTTATGCGGATTTTGAGTCACTAATCCAACCAATTTCAACATGTCACCCTGATCCATCTGGCACAAGTTACACCGAAAATACTCACATTCATGTACCCTACAGTTTTGCTTATTATATTGTGTGTTCATACAATAATTCCTTTAATAAATTTAAAACATATACGGGCTTAGATTGTCAACAAGTTTTTATAAAATCCATAGAAAACGAAACGCAGATAATATATGAAAATCATCTTAAACCGATAGTTAAAATGAATAATTTAGATCCTTTAGATAAATTAGTATTTTATGCAACAGATGACTGTCATATATGTGGTAAAATTCTGGATGATGATAGGGTAGCTGATCATTGTCATCTCACAGGTCGATTTATTGGACCCGCTCATAAAAGGTGCAATTTAAATTACAAGGTACCGAATTTTATACCTGTTTTTTTTCATAATTTGGGAGGATATGATAGTCATCTCTTCATAAAAGAATTATGTGAACATGCAAATAGTAACCTCAATAAGACTAATGACGAAATGGACCCTACTTGTAGCAATGATGATTACGAATACGATGAAGAGGATGACGAAAATTATAAAGATTTTCCAAAGATTGATTGCATTGCACAAACCAAAGAAAAATATATTTCTTTTTCGAAAAAAATTAAAGTTGATATGTATTTGGATAAAGATGAAAAAATGAAGAATGTACACATTAGATTAAGATTTTTAGATTCATTTAAATTTATGAATTATAGTTTGGATAAATTGGCAAAAAATTTGGCAGCTGAAAAATTTTATCATTTAAAAACAAATTTTAATGCTTTGGAAAAATTTAAATTGGTTACTAAAAAAGGAGTATTTCCGTATAGTTATTTAGATTCAATGGAAAAATTATTAGATGAAAAATTACCTGAAAAAAATCATTTTTTTAATTCATTAACTAATTCAAACATATCAGAAGATGACTACCGGCATGCAATTAATGTTTGGACATCTTTTTCGTGTAAAAACTTAGGAGACTATTCAAACATATATCTTAAGACTGACGTATTACTTTTGGCTGACATATTTGAAAATTTTAGATTAATTTGTATGAATACATACGACTTAGATCCAGCTCATTATTATACTGCTCCTGGGCTTAGTTGGGATGCTATGCTTAAATATAGTGATGTAGAATTGGAATTAATAACTGATTTAGACATGTATCAAATGATAAAGAAAGGTTTAAGAGGGGGTATTTGCCAGTGCAGCCTACGTCATGCGAAGGCGAATAATAAATACATGTCTAAATTTGATCCTCAAAAAACATCATCATATTTAGCATACATTGACGCTAACAATTTATACGGGTGGGCAATGTCTCAATACTTACCTATTGGGGGCTTTAAATGGCTATCTGGAGGTGAGATTGACGTTTTAGATATTTCAAATATTTCTGATGATTCGCCAATTGGATACTTTTTCGAAGTCGATATTGAGTACCCAAGAGAATTACATAATAAACACTGTGAGCTGCCATTTTTGGCTGAAAATATTTCGCCTCCAAATTCTAAATTTAACACCAAAAAGCTTATTGTAAATTTATATGATAAAGAAAAGTATGTAATTCATTATAGAAATTTAAAACAAGCTTTATTTCATGGCCTAAAAATTAAAAAAATACATAGGGTTTTATGTTTTAAACAAAATAATTGGTTAAAGAAATATATTGATTTGAATACCAGCTTAAGACAAAATTCTAAAAATGACTTTGATAAAGATTTTTATAAATTAATGAATAACAGCATATTTGGGAAAACTCTAGAGAATGTTGATAAAAGAAGAGATATTCAATTGGTAAATCATTGGAAAGATATTGGAAAGCGTAAAGGAGCTGAAAGTATGATTGCCAAACTTAATTTTAAAAGTGCAACCATATTTTCAGAAAACTTTGCTGCCATACATTTAGAAAAACTTAAAGTAATTTATAATAAACCCATTTATGTGGGATTTTCGGTGTTAGAAACTTCAAAATTTTTAATGTATGATTTTTATTATAATTTTATTAAAATAAAGTATGAAAATAGAGTTAAGCTTTGTTATATGGATACAGACAGCTTTATTTTATATATTGAGACAGAAGATGTTTATATGGACATAAAGCATAACAATGAGATGTTTGATACTTCAAATTTTGATTTAAGTAATCCCTACGAAATACCACTAATTAATAAAGCAGTATTGGGTTTAATGAAGGATGAAAATTGTGGGAAGATAATGTTTGAATTTGTTGGATTACGCCCCAAAATGTATGCATTTGATGTAGTAGGTGAGTGGACTAAAAAAGTGAAAGGTATAAAAACGTCTGTTGTTAAAAATGAAATAACAGAAAATGATTTTAAAAAAACACTATTTGATCCTCAAAATATTAAAATTTATAAGAAACAAAATTTATTCAAATCCATTTATCACACAATTTTTTCCCAAACCCAAAATAAGGTAGCATTATCATGTAATGATGATAAGCGTTATATTTGTCAAGACAGGGTAAATACTCTTGCTTGGGGGCATTACGATATACCAAATAATGATGCAGATTCTTCAAAGTATACTTAATTGAAATGCTATTTTTTTATTTTTGTACATGTATATTTATTTTATTAGTTTTAGTTTTAGAATAATTTTAAAATATTTATTTTATTTAATATAATGTATCATACTAAATTTTGTTTATTTTGTTTATTTTGTATTTTGTAAATATTTTGTAAGTATGTATATTTAAAATAAAGGTAAATTTATACACACACATTATGAGTTTAATCACCCCACATACCAATGTCTCAGGTAAAATACGATATATATTACATATCTAACTAAAGAAATGATAACTGCTTGGTGGTCACAACCGCTAAGTCGTTGGAATTAAAAAAACGCAAAACAAAGACTGTGGCTTCGATTCACGGTGGCGAGTGTTTTTTTTAAGCTTTGGCGCTTTGCCGCAAACTTCAGATGGCGCCACTAGAATCAGTAACTTAAGCTACCGATTCGCAGATGGCAGCACTTACTTAAGCAGGTAACCAATCAGCGTACTTGGGGTGGGGCAATAATTAGGAAAATGGCCGCCGTCCAATAAAATTAGAGTGGGGCAACTGGAGGACCAATAGGAGCTCAAGAAGGAGGAGCTAAGGTGGGGCAGGAACAATCAGACGTCAGGAAGGAGGGGAGAATCGACCAATCAGAGCTCTGGTGGGAGGGATTTAGGTGGGGGGTGGGCGTCACACTCCTTATGGGGACTTTACATGGGAGGCGCGGCTTCCAAATTGTGGATTGTGGATGATCCAGAACCGGTAAATATCCACTACTTGTAGTAAATTCCATATAAAAATATTTGTAACTTGGTTACTGATCTGAGCCGCGTTTCCCACTAGGCAAAGTAGGCACTTGCCTAGGGCCCGAATATTTAGGGGGCCCGTATTTGAGATTTTTTAATAATTTTTTTATTTTAATTTTGCTCAGATCCTATTATAAAAAAAGTAGAATTAAATTATATTAAATTATTCTATAAAAAATAAGAATTTTAAATAAACATGGTTAAAAGGTGTTTTTAAAAAGAACATGGGGCCAGGGGCGGATTTACATACGGTTTAATGGCGCTACAGCTCAGGGCTCCCTCTCTTATTAAGGCCCCCAAGAAAGCTAAATTGCAACTTTAAAAAAATAACTGCTGACATTTCGTGACGAGACCAGTTTTGTAGTATCCCGAGGACCCAATAGCAATTTTTGCCCCCAAGTGCTAAATCCGTCCCTAAATATATTCATATCGACCGCAAAATTAATTCTAGCTCACTTGGTTACTTTTTTATAAACTTTTAAAAATCATTGTACTGTTTCATCAAGTAAAATATTGCAATTTTTACAAAATCTATTTTTTTTTTAATTTTTCCCTTTTCTACAGACTTGAGTTTATTTTTTGCAGAATTTTTAAATTTAGTCAAATCAACCACAAAATCACTTGCTTATTTTTTATAAATTTTTAAAAAACATTTCACAGCTTCAACAAGTAAAATAGTGCAATTTTTACAAAATTTCAATTTTTTTAATGTTTCCCAGGGATTTTTTTTTAACAAACTCGGTATAATTTTTTTCAGAATTCTCTAATTTATTCAAATCAACCGCAAATTTAATTCTAGCTAGCTTAGTTATTTTTTTTATAATTTTTTTAATATCATTTTACAACTTCAACAAGTAAAATAGTGCAATATTTACAAAATCTCAGTTTTTTAATGTTTCCCTTGGATTTTTTCAACAAACTCATTTTTAGTTTTTACAGAAGTCTCTACTTTATTTAAATCGATCATAAATTATTTCTAACTTACTTGGTTATGTTTTTATAAATTTTTAAAAATCATCTTACAGCTTCGAAAAGTAAAATAATGCAATTTTTACAATTCTCAATTTTTTTAATGTTCTCCTAGGAAGTTTTCAACAAACTAAACTTTATCTTTAGCCGCATTCTCTAATTTATTCTAATCAATCATAAAATTTATTTCTGCTTCTTATTTATTTTTTTTTTATTTTTTATAATCATTTTACAGCTTCAACAAGTAAAATTGTCCAATTTTTACAAAATCTTAGTTTTTTTATGGTTACACTTGGAATTTTTCAACAAACTCGAATTATTTTTTTGCAAAATTCTCTAATTTATTTAAATCAATCGAAAAATAAATTTTGGCAAACGTGTTTATTTTTTTATAAATTTTTAAAAATCCTTTTGAAACTTTAACATGTTAAATATTGTGGCCCCCATACCAATTTTTGCCCAGGGCCCCCAAGTGCTAAATCAGCCCCTGCAAGGGGGCCATAATTAAAATTTGTGCTAGGGTCCGAAATGGTCTAGATGCGTCCCGGTTACTGATTAATTCGCTATATTTATGCATGTAGTCTTAAACAAAATTAAATCCGGGTCCTGTAGAAAGATGCTCTTAATCCCTTCTTAGAATTCGTTTATTTACAATTATTATTATGCTTCAAATTTATACTAAATTACTGATAGTTAATTTATTTTAAATTAACGATGTGAACTACCCCCGATTGTAAAAGTAAGATGTTAGTTTGAAAGGGAGACTTTAATAATTTCTGAATTGTTAAATTCAGAAACCAACCGAGGATAATACGACATATTTAAATTGAGTGGGTTCGTTGGGATTACGGTTATTGATACAGATTCAAACACTTCATTTCAATATAACACTTAAACTATTTATTTACAAAATTAAACATACAAGAAATAATACATTTTTGGACTTACCCAAAATGATTGCAATCACCACTAACATTCACAAAACACTGTATATATTGAGCTAATTACTCTGACTCTTCAATTGCCTTCTCATTCTTCTGATTGCCCTAAAATTCAGCCCTTTTATTACTTAAGCCCTACCCAAAAACGCGTCATACCCCTAGGAGTTTTACTTAAGTATTTCTAACAACCAATGACAACAAAACTTAAGAATATTATAAACTCCCTTTTCTAACTGAATTAGAACGACCCTCGCAAGGTTTAAAATTTATTAGTTTTACTCTGGATGTTTTAATGCACCCAAAATGTTATCCACATGTTCCAAAATATTACTAATTTATTACTACTCTTTAAGCAACACTATTTTAGAATTAAGTGTATTTGAGTTCTTTATTACTTCCAAAAATATTGAATTACTGAAAATAAATATCTCCCGGTCAGATTTAATATTAAGAACTTGCGAGAACCTTTCTACTAACTTACAATCTTTAACGAAATTAATTTACTAAATAAACATTGATTAAATTTTGAAAAACCCCAAATAATTATTACAAGTCGCAAATCTAAGGATGCTCACAACGAAAACTAAAAAAAATAATTTTATTTAATACAATTAATTTTATTTTAATAAATATACTGATAATAAAAAGTATAAACAAGAAAAAAATCAGGAAAGATGAGATGATATACCGGGTATACATGAAACTTGAGCCACCTCAGTCTTTTCTTTATTTGAGGCGATAGCCGGCAAAATTTTTTACAGCATCCCAAAAATTTCTTAAAATTTTATTTAATTTTTGGGATGCTGTAAACAGTTTAAAAATATTTTAAAAACAAAAAAACGCAACATCAAACTCTTCGTTTATATCTTAACTTATTTCTAGCGTTGGAAAAAAATATTATTTCAATTAGATTTTTAGAATGTTTCAAAACGCCGCTAAGCAAACATTTTTTGTAAAGAGCCCATTTTACTGCTGCCGTATGATTATTTGGTTTGACTTACCAAAACAAAAAAAGAAGAAATTGGTAGCCACTCTTCTGTTTACCAAAAAAAAAGAAATTTTAAAAAAGCTTCAATGGAAAAAAAATATGACCAAAACCACAAATATCAAGCGAATTTCAAAATCAAGCGCTCAAATTTGCCGACTATCCTCTTAAATAAAAAATTTAAATTAAAGTCAAAAAATAATTCATTTGCAAAAAATTGGGAACATGTTTCTTGGTAATTTTTTTTAATAAAATCTATTAAAAGTACTCTTAAGGGGATATTTGGCAAATTTAAGTGCTCATACGGTAGAAGTAAAACACTTTAAAAAAAAGTTTATGAAAGTTATAAAAAAGAGTAAAACAGTATGACTTCTAGACTTATACTGTTCTTGGACCCCGATTCACTTCTTTCCAACGCATGCAATAAGTTTAGTTACAGTGCCCCAAAAATATGTTAAAATTTCATTTAATTTTTAGTGCACTGTAAATACCAAAAATGAAAAAAGTATCAACTTAACCAACATCTTGAGTTTTGTGGAAAGCAGTAAACAATAAAAAAACACAAAATTAAAAAATATACAAATTTTTAATAATAAAAAAATTTTACGTTAAAAAGACATAGTCAAAAATAGTAAAAATACAATATACAAAATTCTATAAAATGACATGAATATTACTAATATAATTAATTCTTAATAATCGTCCATGAATACACTAAGTCACCATCGCCATCGCAATAATTTGCGATAATCTCATAGTGTCCAACTAGCAATTGGGATAGATGTACCATGGATTCACAGTTTACCACTACAGGACACCTTGATCTCAAATATATTCGGTCCTTGGACATAGGGTCAATCTTGATTTCGATTGCGTAATCGAATGTACTTTCACTCCCGGTATCGATCTTTAAGACGCACCATTTAATGACCCGAGATGCGTAATCGATGGTCCAGGAGTAAACGAAGAACTCTTCGTATACGTGGAAATACGAACAATGGTAGTCGGTCCTCATACTGGATCCAAGGACAATAAAATTTTCCCGAAGAAATTCTTTTTGCGCTGTGGTATAGAAGAATCTAGGATGATCTAGGCGGTAGTGTAAGTGTACGTGTAAGTGTAAGTGCTGGTAAGGCTACCTTCCCAGTTCCAGATGTCGAGGATTTGCAGGGGACACTTCGGGGTACCAAACTTACATGATAATTCGTGCGAAATAATGTTCGTACCAGTAACAATAGTTTTGCACCCTGAATCCTCGTATTTGCAAGGAAATTGGAGTTTTGCGTGGATCTTTTCTAGTCTCCAAGATCTTGCAGACTCCGGCGATAACTGACCTCTGCACGTGGGACAACTGGGAAGTTTCGGGTAGCAGTTATGACAACAACTATGCCCCACCTTACATTGTAGAATTGGAGGATGCATGTAGCATCTACAAACGGGACACTCGAATTCAGTAATAATTTTATTCACTTCAATTGTCGTTTTCAAATCAGAACTGAAAATAATAATAAAAATTAGTTTAAAGCAAAAAATCTAAAAAAGCAACGAATTTTCATAGAAAACTTTTAAACCATAGGAAATAAATTAAACTCACCTCATGTTGGTTAAATGTAGAATCTTGTAATAAAAAACTGGGTAAAATAAAAATCTTAGAGTAAAAGGCTTCTTATTTTTCTCTAAGATCAGTTAAGAATGTTAGCAGTTGATAATTTTCTTCCCTATTTATGCATAGCCAAGATTAATTTGAAGACCTTTAATTGGTGGGTCATTAAAGACTATTTTAAATTTCCAAGAACAGGCTTAAGTTAATAGAGGTGCTCACACTCCGATTGGTTAGAACAGGTCTTAATTACTTTTACCCCCTCCCATCATTAAAGGAATTGTCATTACTAGATATTTTACCAGGAAATTAATTCTTAACGTAATTGCAACTAATTTTAATATTTATAATTTGCAAATTTTTATGGTTTTATTTATAAAAATTATGCCATATATGAATGCAATTTTGATTATTTTTTTATCTTTTGAAAACTGGAGGTTTGAATAAAATTGATGAAATTCATTATTGATTATGAAATAACTCTTGTATTTATTTTAATTTCAGGCCATAACATACAAAATTAAAAAGAATTATACTTACAAATAATATATGCAAAATGAATTTTGAATCTCTGAGATCTGCGATGAGAAAATTTTCTTCAATTTAGTGGGTATTTATTTTATAGTTTTTTTGCTAAAAATAACTGGTAAAAAAATAATTACCGTTTTTGAAATCAGTACAAAAATTATATCAAAAACTCTGAAGTTTGGTAAAAGGGATTTAAGTCATTTTATTACATATTTTTGTTTATTTTTTATTACACCTGCATTTTCAATCACAAAAACCAAAAAACCTTGTTTAATTTTGGTGGTTTTTTAAATCGTTGATTTGACTTAACTATCATTGTCACGCCGATGTAGGCAATTTTAAATACCTGCACCGATTGGCAAATTTTTAAACATTCATTAAAAACTATTGCGCATATTAGTTATGTTTGTTGGTTTAACTTGGTCGTTGCTTTTAAATTGACGCCATTTTAGGGGTATATTTTTTAAACCGCCCTGCCAAGATATCTTATTTTTTCTTAATATTTTTGAATTTAATAAAATGGAATCAAATCTAAAAAACCTTATCTAAATATTTTGTTACTTTTCAGCCAAATATTTCCTTTAAAATAAATTAAAAAATAAAATAATCCAGCTATTTTTTAGACAACAATTTTATGATTCTATTTCATTTTATTGCACTTAAAAATATTAAAAAATAGGGAAGGTATTTTGGCAGGACGATTTGACTCTAAATTAAGCAAATTAAGCACCGAAGAGCAAGCAAAACACAAAAATATATAAATAATTTGGGCAATAGTTTTCAATTTATTAAAGAAAATTACCTTTATTGTCTTAAAAAGAATTAATCAATTATAAAAATATACAGGGTGTTACACGTTGCGTTATAAAAAAACGCTTGTACTGAAAGGTTTTTTAACCTAATTTTTTAGTAAGAGGAATTCCACAAAAAAGTAAAATAAAATAAAATCTTGCGAATATTTGGATAGATATTTAATGTTGTGAAAATTATACAAAAAGATTCCTTTATCCAACTTTATTATACAAAGTTTTTAAAATTGCGTTACATGTTAAGAGGATAGGGAGTCAAATAAAGCGCATCAATTTTGCATAGTTTTCAAAACCGTACTAATCGACTATGAGTGGAGCAATTTAAAAAAATGAAATTGCATATGAAAGAACGATTCATATTTTATCACGGACTTTCCTTTGAATTTCATGTTTATATTTTGCAAATAGCAAAAAAAATAAATAAATTACACAAAAATATGCTCTACTTTGAAGTATCTTTTTTGAGTTACTATTTTTTTTTATGAAATAATTGTTAAAGTGAGTGATAGAATTAGATTTTATGTAATCAATACTTTTTGAAATTTTTAAAAATCTCTAAAGACGTGCCCATAGAATTGCTACAAAAATAGGACGATTTTGAGCAGTTTCTTATGAAGTTACTCTCTCCGTTTCGCCGCATCGCGCTTCGTTTTACAAAATCCGAGGCGTGGTAAACTGAAAGTGCAGGTGTTCGTTATACTTCCCGGCGCTGATCCTGATTTTATAACCGGGATCGGCAATACAATTAAAAGATAATAAATTAAAAGATATTTGTAAAAAGAAACGAAGTGTTTGTAGAAAACTAGTGAGCTACGATCTTCGTCAGCAAAAAAAAAAAACATTTTAAGGTTTCGTTCGGGGGTTGTATGTGCCATCAATTATCATAACAAACAGAGTTATGAAATTGATACCAAAGTCACACTATTAAAACAAGATTTAAATAATATCCCTTATCATATTTTTGGAAACCATAAGAACAGTTCAACTTATTTTTGTCAAAAACAAAACGTGTCTGATAATAATTTAATAGAAAATATGAAAAATTGTGGTTTACTAGATGATATTTTTGCACCAATTAATAGATTGAAATTTCACTCCAAAAGTTTGATTTTAAATAAAAATAACAACTACGCTGAGCATTACAATTCGATTGTAGCGAAATTTGTAGGTGGAAAAGGTTAAATTATACCTCAAGAAATTCCAATAATATAAGATGTCATTTGGCCACAATTTCTTATAATTGTGAAGGAAATTATCATGGATTAATTCATAAAGCTTTAACTACTGGAAGTCCGGGAAAACACACTAAAAAATATATTCAAACTCACATTTCCCACAGATTATACCTAAAAGCTAAAAGAAAGCTTCAATTTGGTAAAAAAATAATCAAAAATAGCACAAATAATGATAATCAAAACGATTACGGGCCCTCTGCCGATGCCGATAAGTTTTTGGAAATTGAAGCAGAAGAGTAATCCCAATTGGATGGAAGAAAGAAGAAAGAGACTTACATCGTCAAATTTTGGACGAATTTGTAAGCTTCGACAAAAAACTGACCGTTCTAAAGTTGTGAAAAGTTTGTTATTTCCCACATTTTTTGGCAACAAATATACTAACTATGGAATTAACGAACCAAAGCCTATTAAAAATTTTGAAGAGGTAATTGGTAAAAATGTGCAGCAACTTGGTTTACATGTACACGAGGATTATCCTTATTTGGCTGCTAGCCCTGATGGCATTTTGGACGAAAATACAATTATTGAAATTAAGTGTCCGTATGTAGCTCGTAGTCCGTATGTTTTATGAAAAAATTATAAGGAATGATACTTTTTGTGAGAATATGTTTTCCAAATTAAATGTTTTTTATATGGATCATATATTACCAGATTTAATAAAAGAAGAAATACAAAAACAACAAATTATAAAATGAGCAGTTGAAATTGTGCTTGATATATGAATTGGATTTTTATCTGATCTAGCCGTTTTTGCCAAAATATGATTAGAAACATCCTGCATTTTGAGCTACATATGGAGTAACTTTATTTTGAGACAAAATATATTTTTATACTTAATTTTGTCCATTTGTCTCAATTTTGTAGTAAGTGAATTTTTGCAATGGGAAGGGAATGTAATAGAATTTTCACAGCTTTTTTTCGGTTTGTTGAGTTTCATAGACACTAATTGGAACTGAATTTGATTTTGTAAGTCATGTCTCCTGATTTCTTTCAAATGTTTTGAAATTTAAATCTCTCTGTTACTCCTAATAGTAGTGCTTTGAGTATTTATTGGTTTTAGGGTAGTCTCACAATATCTCAAAAGTTTAGAATTGGTGATTGCAAAAGATCATATTATCATGTCAGTCAGGCAGTGCTTAGCGTAATTGAGCGGTTACTAATATGCTAATAACAACGACCGAACACGTGTCTTTTGTCCTTACAATTCTATACTCGCAATTTTATTGGTTCCTTGTGGAGTCAGCCTGCATGAAAACCCCACTACTAAAATCGCGCTATCCCAAGTAAAATATTCCGCACGCAATGCTGTCGATTCCTGACATAGGCAAAATTTCAAAACCGGAGCTCCACATTTGACTCTCTATCGCCTTAATACCCAGAAAAATAATCGGTTTTATCCGGCGCGTCCAGTAGCGTCAAGATTTTTTTTCCAAAAACGTAGAAAAATATGGATAAAAAAACGGCGCCTAGAGAAAATTAGTTGAGGAAATGGGGCCAAAACGGGACAAAAAATGAAAAATCGCTACGCTACATGTGACCTGCAAGAGGATTGATCGAACGAGGCCGGTTTGAAGTTTTGAAATCTCTATCTTAGCATTCCACCTCACACCGACCTATTAAAGTCAAATGTGTGTTTTTCAAGCCCCAGCGAACAAAATAAAATATGCGTAGGAATGAGATTTTCAAGTACTACTACGCGACGCGTTAACTTTTTTCAATTTCTAAAAAAAAAACTTTAATGGCGCAAAAAACTTTTTAAAAAAATGCGATTTTGTCAATTTTTTTACCCCCGTGACATTTCATGGATTTTAACGAATGATGGCTTATCTTAAAGTCTTTTGCATAGGCTTTCACACAAAAAAAAATCGTTTTGATATCTTTATTCGTTTAGAAGTTATGACTGAATATTGCTTAGCTTTTGACTGTAAGCGGAGGGAAAAAATCGCGAATGACATATTCGTAAAGAGGAAATAGACTTACGTACCCATAGCGAAGCACTTTCTCGAAATTTTTGTGCGTATCTCATATTCTGACGTTTGAAAATCGGGGTACAATTTTGGACATTTTGGATTTTAACAAACGCGGCTAATATTATGGCTAAAAGTACGGTTAATACCCAGAAAAATAATCGATTTTATCCGGCGCGTCCAGCGGCGTCGGGATTTTTTTTCCGAAAGCGTAGAAAAATATCGATAAAAAACGGCGCGTAGAGAAAATTGATAGAGGAAGTGGGGCAAAAACTGGAGAAAAAATGAAAAATCGCAACACGTGACCTGCAAGAGGATTGATCGGACGAGGTTGGTTTGAAGTCTTGAAATCTCTATCTTTTTATTTCACCTCACACCGACCCAGTGGCGTAGCTAAGTGGAAGAGGGCCCAGGTGCAAAATGATTTTGGGCCCCTAGTCTAGTTTAGAACAATTTTTTTAGAGCATAAAAGGGGGGCAGGCGCTTAAAACTAAACTATAAAAAACATATAGTAGTTAGTTTTTTATTTATTATACTAATTTCAAGAAAAAATATTTTTCATTTTATTCTATATTCTTTTTTAATGAATTAAAACAAAGTAAAAGTAATCAAATTAAACGGGCCAGGCGTGAAGGATATTTTGATTTCCCTATCTTGTTTATAAGGAGTACGTACAGCATATTGAGTAAAAAAGTGAAAATCAATAAAAGAAAATAATCTTTATTTTAAAATATGTAAATATAAATAGATAATGTAAAAATAAAAATTCTTCAAATATAACAATAAGAGTAAATTCTAGAAAAGTAGGTAAGAAGCAAAAACAAAAAAAAAATTCAAAATTGTAGACAATAATAATAATGACATGAAAACGAAGTATACATATGTATACATATATGTAGAAATAAAAAATATGACAAATTTGCAATCACATCTTTACATCGTTTACAACTTTTTGCGCGCCTTTATTTTTGCAAATTTATCGATAACTTCGGTCAAACTCAAATTGGAAGCCTCTCTACTCTCGATTGATAGTAATGACAAATATCGTAGTCGATTTTGACTTATACTATTTCTTAAGTAGTTTTTTATGATTTTTAGCTTGCTGAAGGATCTTTCAGCAGCTGCAGACGTAATAGGAATAGTATAAAATAATAAAATTGCACTAAACAGATCCGTTAAGTCACATTCAAGGTGCCCGAATTTCGTCACAATTTTATTGCAAAATTGATTAATGGTCAACTCCTTGGTTAAATCGGGCATAATAAGATTGTACACGTTAATGAACTGTAGCGATAAATTTGGTCCTATTATGTCACAATATTTAAATTGGAATTGATCACATTTTTGTATGATTTCTGGTTCGTCCATACCTAACAAAATTTTTGGGTTTAAAAAATCGAATATTTTACAAATTCCTCTCATACCATTAAACCGATTTTCTAATTGAGAAATTATTATGTCCATCACAGTATTAAAAATTTTAACTTTAAAGAATTGTTCCCGGTTTTCAAATCGGTGGTCAGATGTTAGTTCGTCAAAATATTTTTTAACGATTTTTTGGCGTTTTATTGGAAAATCGGGATTGATACTGTATTTTTTTGCAGTTTCACTGGCCTTACATTTAAACGATTCGAAATCATTTCTATATCTTGTTAATTTTTCTTTAGCTTCTGCTAAAGCTCTTATAGCCATGTCCAAATCGATATCGGTTCTTTGTAGGGTTTTAGAGACGAAATTAATATCGTTTAATATACGGTGCAAGAATTCACAGATCAACAAGAACTCGAAATTAAGCATTTTTTTTTTATCGATTTTGCATCTTCACGTTCATCTTTGTTAGTACTCTTAAGTATAATTAATATTAATAAAGTATTTTAAATCCTTTTTTTATCTAGTATTTTGTATAAAGTACTTACCTAGTTATTTCAAATAAAATTAAAAAAAAGTATTTTTTTTTATTTCAAATGCAATCTTGTATTTTTTAGCAAAGAGAAAAAGTTGAAAAAGTGTTTCATTGTTTAATTTCAAAGTATATATTTTATTTGTTTTATAACATTTGTTCGCATGCTCATGGGGTTTGATCCTGATCAAGATTGAGGACTGATCCTATATAGTGGCGGAACTTCAAATTTTCGGCCTCCCGCAGAATAATATATGGGCCCCTCATTCACTTTACTTTTGAATATAAAGTTCGACTTTTATAAAAAAAAAAGCTAAAAAATTATACTTAAAAAAAACTGGGCCCTGCGGGCACCTTTGAACTCTTCGCACCCCCCCCCCTCGCACTGCGTGGTTGAATTAGGACCGGCCGTTGGCCGAGTGCCCCTTAACCCACCGGGGCCCTGGTGCACTGCACCGCTTTGCCCTACGATAGCTACGCCACTGCACCGACCTATTAAAGTCAAAAGTGTGTTTTTTCAGCCCACAGCGAACAAAATAATCGCTGTAAGGTAACGACACATCCTATCGTCTAACTAAAATATGCGTTGGAATGAGATTTTCTGGTACTACTACGCGACGCGTTGACTTTTTCCAATTTCGTAAAAAAACTCTAAATTTTCATCGTCCAAAAAAATTTGCAAAAAATGCGATTTTGACAATTTTTTACCCCCCGCCCCTTCATCGATTTTAACAAATGATGGCATATCTTAAAGGTTTTTGCGTAGGCTTTCACACAAAAAAATATTCGTTTTAATATACAGGGTGGTGATAAAGTTTGGAACCAAGGTCATAACTTCCGTAAAAAATTTTTTTGTAAAAATCGCTCGGACATGTCAATTTTTGTTTTAAAAATGCCATCTATATAACTTCACTATGACGTCATCATCAATTTTTTTAAATGGAAACCCCTACTTTTTTACACATTTTTCATAGACCTTTTTATCATATTAATGATTACATAAAAATATTTAAAAAAATTTTAACCATTTTTGAAAAAAAAAAAAATTTACTCAAAAAAAAAATTATTAATTCTCAATGAAAATATTACAAAAAAAAAGTAAATTTTTAATTTACAAGTAACAAATTTTAACGAAAATGTTCAAATTGTTCCCCATTGACCATTTGGCATTATCCCATTCGAGTGTAGACACTCTGAATACTATTGTTAATAGCTTCTTCGTCAATTTGTTGCAATTCCGTCCTAATTCTAAGCTCCAATTCTTGTAAATTATTAGGTCTATTGAAATAAACTTTTGATTTTAAATGTCCCCACAAAAAAAATCTAAGGGCGTTAGATCGGGAGATCGCGGAGGCCACTCAATTGGTCCCCTCCGACCTATCCATTTGTTGGGAAACGTGGTGTTAAGGAATTCTCGCACCGCCCTGCCAAAGTGTGGAGAAACCCCATCTTGTTGAAACTAAATGTTTTGGTTAGGAATGTTGCGATTTTCATAATTGGGGAAAATACTAAGTAAAACTGGTAGCAAATCAGTCCGCAAAAAATTCAAGTATCTTTCGGCAGTAAGGTTTTCATTAAAAAAGTAAGGTCCTATAAAACGTCTACCAATCATTCCCACCCATACATTTAACTTTCCCTGTCTTTGACTATGGGATTCTACGGCCCAATGAGGATTTTCCTGTGACCAATACCTACAATTATGTCGATTCACTGATCCATGCAATGGAAAGGTAGCTTCATCGGAGAAAATTATACTACTTAAAAAATTTGGATTTTGATCACATCGCGCCATCATTTCTTCACAAAATTGCAGTCGGCGATCGGGATCATCTTCATTTAACTCTTGTATGAGTTTTATTTTGTATGGGTGATACCTTTCCTTTTTTAATAATTTTGCGACATAGGAATGATGCACATTATTATTTCTTGAAATATCTCTTGTTGAAATATTGCGATTTTCTTCAATCGCAAGTAATAAATATAATTTGGTGTCTTCATTCACTTGAGGCAGTCCTTGCCGAGGCAAATCTCCTACAGATCCTGTTTCTGCAAATTTGGTAACTAACTTACTTACTGTAGATCTTGAGATTTGCGTTCTATTTGGATATTGCTCATTAAACAAAGCACAAGCTTCCCCATGGGTTCTTTTTCTATCGCCGTATCCTACCATAATTAAAATTTCGATTCTTTCTCGTTCGCTTAAACGAGGCATTTTTAATTTCGCAAAACTTAATAATTGTTGATTATTATTAAACAAACGAAGTAAGCTATTCAAGCATTGGTAAATGGATTTAAAATTTTATTTGCCATACAAAATAACGTCAACTAAAGCACTTTTATAAAGGCAATTTTTATTTCAATAAATTTTGAATATCAAAAGCTTTTTTGAAATTTATAATAAATTACAATTTTATTTAAAGTTTATTATTACTCAAACATTTTATTTTAATTACCTTTTTCATTAAAAGTTATTTGAAATTAGTTTTAAGAAAATTCCAATTGTGTAAAGAAGAACAATTCGAATATTTTCAATAATAATTTGTTATTTTTAAACTAAAAATTAGTTTAATTTATTTTTTTTGCCATATTTTCATTGAGAATTATAAAAATTTTTTTTTGAGTAAATTTATTTTTTTTTTCAAAAATGGTTGAAATTTTTTTAAATATTTTTATGTTATCATTAATATGATAAAAAGGTCTATGAAAAATGTGTAAAAAAAGTAGGGGTTTCCATTTAAAAAAATTGATGATGACGTCATAGTGAAGTTATCAGTGACGTCATGAATATTTTTTTCATTCCAAAAGATGGCATTTTTAAAACAAAAATTGACCTGTCCGAGCGATTTTTACAAAAAAAATTTTTACGGAAGTTATGACTGACCTTGGTTCCAAACTTTATCACCACCCTGTATGTATTCGTTTAGAAGTTATTATAACCGTTGAAAATTTAAAAATTTTATTTTTGGACGAACAAATTGCTATGAAATTTTTGATTAATGGGAAAATAATTATTTTAAACAGAACCAGTTGGCCGATTAGAACGGTTTATGGATTATGGCTTATAGTGACTCATAGAAAAATATTTTTACTTATATTACAGCTTCAGTGATGTGTATACGTGGCGTACTTATGCATATTATTATGAAGATTACAACTTTTTCAACTTTTATAATCGTTATATCTCAGAAACGGTGGCTCTTAGAAGAAAAAGTGAGGAGTCATTTTTTATAGATAATTATATGATCTACAAGTTTTGTTGAACCTAATATTATAGTAAAAGTTACCTTTTTGCTGAAAATCGCGAAAAACCTACTTTAAAACCTTTGACCTAGAATAATTTTTTTTCCAGGTACGGGATTGATAGGGACTTTTCAGAATTCATTTGTTATGGTGTTCCGAACGTTCATACCAATTTTTACCTAATTTTTGAATCTTTACTACTATTTTTTGGGCAAAATCGACCGGACTATACAGCTTGTCCAGAAATTAAGCGGCCATGCTTTAGGAGGCGATTCTACAACTAATTTTAAGAAAAAAACTTCCTATAAACATGTTAGCGTAAACATATTAGTCTTCACACTAAATTTCAAATCTTTATTACAAACCGTTTTCAAATAAATGACAAAAAACCTAGTTTTATACCCAGATTCTGGTCAAATCATTTAACTTTAAATTTGTTATATGGGTTGTAATGGAAAATTTCCATGGTTGCATTATTTGTTTCTAATTAAAGGCCTTTAATTTTGACCAGAATCTGCCCATTAGTCACAATAGTTAAAGGGCTGTAGCTCCCTTAGGAAGCGAAATCGGAGACATGTTTATCGGAAGTTTTTTTCTTAAAATTAGTTGTAGAATCGCCTCCTAAAGTTTGGCCGCTTAATTTCTGGACACCCTGTATATTTTATTTAAAATGTTCACAATTCTCTAAAAATAATATTTACGATAAAAATTTTAAGTTATACCTGGAAATTGGTATAATAAACATAAATTATATTCTTAAGTCGTTTAGTCAAATTTTGAAAATGTACTTTAATAATAATTAAGCGCCTGGTCTTAATCGCTTCTTAGAATTCATTTATTTACAATTAATATTGTGCTTCAAATTTATACTAAAATACTAATAAATAATTTATTTTCAATTAACCAAAACTTAAAAAATCTTTTTTTATATGTATACATATTTCGCAATTAATATTATTTTGATAAATTCTGATATTAAAAAGCACAAACAAGAAAAAACTCAGCAAATATCAGATTACAGACGGGGTGAATATGAAACGAAGGGCACCCCAGTCTTTTCTTTATTTATGAAAATAAATAATCTAAGTTTTAGTATTTTGCCTTACTGGACTTATACTGTTCTTTCCAAAATTGGGAATATCAACCGACTATCAACTTAACCAAAATCTTAGGTTTTGTGGAAACCAGCAGATAAGAAAAAAAGAACACAAAATTAAGAAATTTACAACTTTAATAAAATAATATTACGATTTAAAAAAAATAGTCAAAAAGGGTACCAAACAATAATTACAAATAACATTACTTATACTAATACAATTAATTTTTAATAATGGTCAGTGAGTATACTAGGTCGTCACCATGGCAATAGTTTGTGATCATCTCGTACTGTTCAACTAGGAAATCGGAAGGATTTACAGTGGACTCGCCGTTTAACACTACAGGACACTTTGATCTTAAATAAATTCCGTCCTTGGACGTAGGGTTCTTCTTGATTTCGATTGCGAAATCGAATGTACCTTCACAACCGGTATCGATCCGGAAGACACACCATCTAATGATCCCACCTGAGTAATCGATGTTCCATGAGTAAATAAAGAACTCTTCGTATACGTGAAAATACGAAAAAATGTAGTAGTCTATAATTCTGGGTCCAAAGACAATAAACTTTTCCAGAATAAATTCTTGTTTCGCGGTAGTAAAGAAGAGTCCGGAATGGTGTGACTGGCAGTGTCCTACAGCGCTGGGAATGCTACCTACCCAGTTACAGAAGTGTTCGCCGCTCGTTCGCAGGGGACACTTCAGGGTACGAAACTTACATGATAATTCATGCGAAGTAATGTTCGTACCAGAAACAATAGTTTTGCACCCTGAATCCTCGTTTTTGCAAGGAAATTGGAGTTTTGCGTGGATCTGCTCTAGTCTCCAAGATCTTGCAGAATCTGGCGATAACTGACCTCTGCACGTGGGACAACTGGAAAGTTTCGGGTAGCAGTTGTGACAACAACTGTGCCCCACCTTACACTGTAGAATTG
Source organism: Stenus bimaculatus (assembly GCA_963971135.1). Classification (NCBI taxonomy): domain Eukaryota; kingdom Metazoa; phylum Arthropoda; class Insecta; order Coleoptera; family Staphylinidae; genus Stenus; species Stenus bimaculatus. Next base: position 38,994,280 of record OZ020182.1, on the reverse strand, counting down.
GAGGATGCATGTAGCATCTACAAACGGGACATTCGAATTTAGTAATGATTTTACTCACTTCAATTGTCCTTTGCAAATCAGAACTGAAAATAATAATAAAAATTAGTTTAAAGCAAAAAATCTAAAAAAGCAAAATTATTGCAAATTTTCATAGAAATATATTAAACTGTAGGAAATAAAATAAACTCACCCCATGTTAGTGAAATGTAAAATAACTTGTAATAAAAAACTGGGTAAAATAAAAATCTTGGAGTTGAATAAGGCTTCTTACTTTTCTCAATGCTCAGTTAAGAATGTTAGCAGTTGGTAATGTTCGTAACTATTTAAGCATAGCCAAGATTAACTTAAAGACCTTTAATTGGTAGATCATTAAAGATTATCTTAAATTTCCAAAAAGAGGCTGAAGTTAATAGAGGGGCTAACGCTCCGATTGACCAGAACGGGTCTTAATTACCTTTACCCCCTCCTATCATTAAAAAGTGATACTTACCACTAGGTATTATTATTCCTGGAAACTAACCATAAACATAATTACGACAAATTTTAATATTTTAAATTTTTATGGTATTATTTATAAAAATTAGGCGGTATATGAACGAAATTTTGGTTATTTTTTTTAATTTTTGAAAACTGGAGGTTATTTTATTAGATATTCTTATTTATTTATTATTACACCTGCATTTTTAATCCTAAAAACAAAAACAAAAAATTAAAAAAAACAAAAAAAACCTTGTTAAATTTTTGTGGTTTTTAAATCCTTGATATGACTTAAGCCCTTTTTATTAAACTTCCAACAATTTAAATTAATAATTTTGAAATAATTACTGTAAACTGTAAACGAAATTTTATTGAATTTATCTTTAAAAAAATTGACTAGTAAAATACCATTATTTTTTTAAAATAATTTCTCAAAAATAATAAAGATAATGAAACAAAAATACCTTTATTGTCTTAAAAGAATTCAAGTTATTTTTAAAATTGATAATAATTTTAATTATGATAAAAGTATACAGGGTGTAACACTTTTTTCCAGCAAACAATTAACAATTAAACCTGTTCTCAAAATCCTTTGCGATATAAAAAAACGCCTGTTCGGAAAGGTTAAAAAGTTACATGGAATTCCAAGGGGAACATTAAAAAAAATAGGATTTTATAAAAGTTGCACTATTTAACGTGTTGAAGTTGTAAGATGATTTCAAAAACTTGTAAAGAAATAATCACGTGAGCTAAAATTAGTTTCGCAGTTGATTTAAGTAAATTAAAAAAAAATAAAACCGAGTTTATTGAAAAATTCTAAAGGGAACATTAAGAAAATGATATTTTCTAAAAATTACACTATTTAACTTGATGAAGCTGCAAGATGATTTTTAAAAATTTATAAAAAAATAACCAAATGAGCTAGAATTATTTTTCTGGTCGATTTAAATAAATTACAGAATTTTGCAAAACATAAATCAGAGTTTGTTGAAAAAATCCAAGGGGAACATTAAAGAAGTTGAGATTATTATGTAAATATTACACTCTTTTACTTGTTGAAGCAGTGAAATCTTTTTTAAAAAGTGAGCTATAATTAATTGTAATTGATTTGAGTAAGGTAGAGAATTCTGCAAAAAATAAACTCCAGTTTGTTGAAAAACTACAAGGGGAAAATTAAAAGAAAAATGAGAATCATTCAACAACATTGTAAAATTTTTTTATGTCCTTGTAAAAACTTTATTATAACCTAGGACCTCTGTTATTTATTTTATTTATTTTTTAGTAATAAATAAAAAAAAATGTTTTTTTAGAAATCACGTTTTAAAATTTAAAATTTAAAATTTTATAAAAATTTTGGCATTCATAAAAATGATTTTCATTCGCTCAGATCTGTGGTAAGAAAATTTTCTTAAATGTGATGGGTATTTATTTTAAAAAGTATACTATTTTTCTAAACACCATAAAATACCTCTCTCTTCAAAATGGACATCCGAAGATTTCATGAATTTATTTTATAGTTTTGGAAAATATCTATATTTTCGAATTTAATAAATAGGTTTTATTTTTTTAAATTTAAACATATTTTAAATCATATAACTTATTTGTATAAATTTTCAAATTATGCAAAACAAATAGATAGTTAAAATACCGTTTTTTCGTTAGTTTCTTTTTCAAAACCTAACCTAAACATAACCTAACACCTAAAGTGGTAAATAATGATAACCGTTTTTGAAATCGGTACTAAAAATTCCACCGAAAACAGTTATAAACTATTCTTTGCAGACTTGTGTAATTTTTGGACACGTTTTTATTTATTGACATGTTTTGCAACGTTTATTTCTTGAGGTTTTTAAAATTGTTGATTTTGACTTTTGACTATCTACTAAACTTCAGAGAATTTTAATGAATAATTAAATAATTAGATAATTAACTTGTGTGAAACTAGCAATAAAATGCAGCAATAAGTATAATATTTTCAAAAAAAAAATAATTTTAAAAAAAATTATACCCTCGTATTTCTCTGGATAAAATAAAAAGGTGTAACAAAGATTATTAAATTTTAAGGATGAAAACTACCCCTAAACAATTTTCCTAATATAATAGGGGAAAATAATTTTTTATTTTCAATTTTCTTTTACATTTTGATTATTTATACAATTCTACACAAAATATCAAAAATTTGGGTGGCAACTCCTTCCCATTTTTTCAAAATTAAATTCAAAGTACAGCATAAAGGGCGGAGTGCGCTTCGAACGAACTCCAATTTCTATTGGAACAAAAATTTTTATTTTCAAATTTCTTCTCCAGTTTGATTGTTTACACAATTCTACACAAAATATCAACAATTTGGGTGGCAACCCCTTTCCTTTTTTCTTTAATTATATTTAAAGCACAGAGCGTAATTCCCGGAACACGCCCTTCAAATAATCTCCATTTTTTATTTTCAAAGTTGTTTACCAGTTTGATTGTTTATATAATTATACCTGGAAATAGGATTAATAAACATAAATTACAATAGTTAAGCCGTTTAGACAAATTTTATCAATTAACTTTTCTAATTATTTAACCCCCCGGTATGGTCATTTTTAACACCTTAATCCTTTCTTAGAAATCAGAAATCATTTATTTATAATTATTATTGTGTTTCAAATATATTCTAAATTACTCATAGTTAATTTATTTTAAATTAACCAAAACTTAAAAAAAAACTTTTTTGTATGTATGTATATTACGCAAATAATTTTATTTTGATAAACACTGATAATAAAAAGCACAAACAAGAAAAAATTCAACAAAGATCAGATGATATATCGGGTTAACTTGAAACGTAGGCCACCCCAGTATTTTCTTAATTTATGAAAATAAAAAGTCAAAATTTTAGTATTGTGCCTTAGTGGCAGGATAGTGGTTGGAGGTAGTAGCAAAAGTCAAGAAACACATTTTTGCCACTTTCCACTAATCTTTTGGGGTATTTTGACGTGCCGCACCGAACAGATTCATTTTTTTTCTCAAAAATTCCTTCAGGAACGGATTCAGGGTTAAAACAAAAAAATCGATTCTTTCGGACAAGTCGCGCTCCTAAATTAAAGAACTTCTCCTAAGGTGCTACAAATCCAAAAAATCGTTATACGTGACAACGAGTGCGCAAGTTTCGAGACGGGAATAACTACATACGATGACGATATCTTCAAAATTGACGATACGCGAGACGAATCAAAATTTTCGAATTTTTTTAGTTTTTCCGAAATATTTTATTCATTTTTCAGTTTACAAAAATAAAAATGGATGGAACGGATTCCGGAGAACGTTCTTGATTCAACGCAATCATTTTTTTTTTAAATTGGCACGTTTGACTTAAAAATCGAAAATTTAAGTTTCTACAAATCTTCACAAAAATGACGCGCCTTTCAAAACCTTTCACAATATCTCCTTTCCGACTCATTTTACGATAAAAACATTACATTTCAAAATTTCCTATAATTTATGTAATTACCTTTTTTTTCGTAAAATCAATAGTTTTGACGTACGAGCGCCGCAAAGTGTACTTCAACACGCGTTTTAGCCAACTCATGTCCACTCCATCTTGAGGTAGAGTAAGCGGCGCGTTTTTTATCGTGGTATCCTCAGTAGGGGATACAATAAATATTTAAAATTTTTACCGAACGTAAATACTGTGAATTGACGCATTTTAAAAAATGTTTCGTTAAAATCGGTTAAATAGTTTTTTTGGAACAAAATCGCAAAGCTTAGGCAGATAGGACAGTGTCGAAAAATTTAATCATTTTTGGAAATCGTGGACCCTAGTAGTGGAAACCTCAAGCTGGTGTTGAAATGAGGTTTTTGCCAAAGCGCGTTTAGATGTAAAGTTGCTCCCAGCTGGAAGTAGGACAAAGAATAAGCGATCGTGATTACTTTTGTCCTACTTCCAGCTGGGAGCAACTGTACATTTAGCGGAGCTCGTATGCCAAAAGTATGGCAAAGTTGAAATTCGGAAAGAGTAGATCGAAATCTACAAAATTACCCATTTTCAAAACTCCCGGAAAACTTTCCAGGTAAAACTACCAAACGACTGGACTACAACTTTACAAGTTGGAAACGCTTTTCGTTTGGATATAATTTTTATTTATCAATGGTGTTTTGAATTGCGCGTTGAGTAAGAGAGTGAAATTGAATGAGTTCCTTTGCAACGCCCAAATGCCGTCTTATTGGTTCTCTCGGTTCTGTCTACACATACGATAGCGCAGAAAGACATGACATTTCTTGCTACTAGAAAGCACACGTCCGTCCGACGTGTAATATGTAATAGTATATTACGATACAAGGTCGGTAAGTGCGTTATGGCAGAACGAGAAATGGGTTAGAAAAACGATCCCCATAGGGGCGAGTTTTTCTATTTTTCAATGCCTGTCATACCGCACTTAAAACCGTGTAACGAATATTATTTTTTGCTCTACCAACTTTAATAAGACAATTGGTAATCCGTTTTGATAGGAAAGCGAAAGAATAAAAAAATTATAATTCAAACAAAAGTAATAATTATTTAATTATTTTAATCCATAAAACAGGCAATATCGATTTTTATCAGCGCGAATATTTCTCTATGGCGAATGTATAATATAAAATTTTACTTATTTAATTCATTTTTAAGGTTAAGATCACAGAATAATAACATTTAGAAGTGCAAATTATCAAAGCAATTGTGGCGCCACCTCATATATTTAAGGCAAACTATTTCATAACTAAACACTGCTCTGTTGTAAATTAGATCGAAAGTGTATTTTTTGGTTGCCATAGCAATCCACCTTCGTTTGGGAATTTCATAGTAACGCGTTTATAGACATGAACGGTAAGTGAAACACCCTGTATATTTTTACTTTAATTAATTAAAAGTATTAGCAATTTTTTAAAATAACTTAAATTCTTGTTAAGACAATAAAGGTATTTTTGCAAAAGATTTAATTTTTTGTGATAATAAAATTGTCCACTAGCCGACTACATTTTTTCTATTATCTACCTGTTTTTGGACACGAACTTTCTTTATTATCTTTATTATTTTTGAGAAATTATTTTAAAAAAATATTGGAATATTATAAGTAAATTTTTGTAAAGATAAGTTCAATAAAATTTCGTTTACAGTTATTATTTCAAAATTATTAATTTAAATTCTCTGAAGTTTGGTAAAAGGGGTTTAAGTCTAATTAACGACTTTAATAGCCACAAAAATTAAATAATGTATTTTCATGTTTGTATGATTGAATATGCAGGTATGATAATATATAAACAAAAATATGTAATGAAATGACTTCCCTTTTAATAAACTTCAAAGAATTCGGTATAATTTTAGTACTGCTTTCAAAAACGGTAATCATTTTTTCACCACGTTAGGTTATTTTTAAGTTGTGTTTTGAACAAAACTAAAGAAAAAACGGTATTTTAACTATCTAATGTGATTTAAAATTTGTTTAGTGGAGCATTTTAATTTTTTTTTTAGTATACAAAAGAGTCTTGTGGCTACCAATTTATTCGTTTTTTGTTTTTGTATGTTAACCTAAATACATACTCATATGGCAGTAGCAAAACACCTTATCGAAAAGTTTTTGAAGGTTATAAAAATGAGTAGGAGAACAGTAGGAGCCCTGGTCTTATAATGTTCTTGGACTGGATTCGTTTTTTTTTCAACGCTAGCAATAAGTTTAGTTACAGTTCTCCTAAAATCTATTAAAATTTCATTTGCTTTTAGAGCATTGTAAAAACCAAAACAAGAAATTTCAATCGACTATCAACTTAACCAAAATCTTGGGTTTTATGGAATACAACAAATAATAAAAAAACACAAAATTAAAAAATATACAAATTTTTAATAATAATTAAAATTTTACGTTTAAAAAAAACATAGTCAAAAAAGTAACAAACAATATGTATATTACTATTCTAATACAATTAATTTTTAATAATTGTCAATGAGTACACTAAGTTGTCACCATCGCAATAGTCTGTGATCATCCTGTAGTTTCCAACTAGGAAATCGGATGGACATATCCTGGATTCATTGTTTAGTACAGGACACCTTGATCTAAAATAAATTCGGTCCATGGATGTAGGATCCTTCTTAATTTCGATTTCGTAATCGAATGTACTTTCACTCTCGGCATCGATCCTGAAGACGCACCATTTAATTTCCGCACATGCGTAATCGATGGTCCATGTGTAAATGAAGAACTCTTCGTATATGTGGAAATACGAAGAATAATATTTGTTCCACATGCTAGTAAATTTTTCTAGAATAAATTCTTTTTTCGCGGTGGTATGGAAGAATCTAGGATGATGGGACTGGTAGTGTCCTACAGTGCTGGTAAGGCTACCTTCCCAGTTGCAGAAGTTGCTGCCAAACATTGCCAGGGGACACTTCAGGATACGAAACGTACATGATAATTCGTGCGAAATAATGTTCGTACCAGGGACAATAGTTTTGCACCCTGAATCCTCGTTTTTGCAAGGAAATTGGAGTTTTGCGTGGATCTGCTCTAGTCTCCAAGATCTTGCAGAATATGGCGATAACTGACCTCTGCACGTGGGACAACTGGAAAGTTTCGGGTAGCAGTTGTGACAGCAACTATGCCCCATCTTACATTGCAGAATTGGAGGATGCATGTAGAATCTACAAACGGGACACTCGAATTCAACAAGCATTTCAATCACTTCAATTGTTTCCAAATCAGAACTGAAAATAATAATAAAAATTAGTTTAAAACAAAAAATCTAAAGAAGCAAAATTATTGCAAATTTTCATAGAAATATGTTAAACTGTAGGAAATAAAATAAACTCACCTCATGTTGGTTAAATGTAGAATAACTTCTAATAAAAAACTGGGTAGAATAAAAATCTTGGAGTTGAAGGCTTCTTACTTGCCTCAAAGATCAGTTAAGAATGTTAGCAGTTGGTACTTTTCTTAGCTATTTATTCATAACCAGGCCTTTAATTGGTGGGTCATTAAAGATTATCTTAAATTTCCAGGAAAAGGTTTAAGTTAATAGAGGAGCTTACGCTCGGATTGGTCAGAACGAGTCTTAATTACTTTTACCCCCTCCCATCATTAAAGGGATACTCATTACTAGATATTATACCTGGAAACGAACCCTAAACGTAATTGCAACAAATTTTAATATTTTAAATTTATAATTTACAAATTTTTATGGTTTTATTTATAAAAATTATGCGATATATGAGCGAAATTTTGGTTATTTTTTTAAATTTTTGGAAAACTACAGGTTTGAATAAAATTGATGAAATTCATTATTGAGTAGAAATTTTTGGAATAATATTTTGAATCTCTGAGATGGAAAAATTTTCTTGAATGTAATGGGTATTTATTTTATAGTTTTTTTGGCTAAAAATAACCTAACGTGGTAAAAAATAATTACCGTTTTTGAAATCAGTACTAAGAACAAGTTTTTGGTGTTTTAAAATTAAATTAAAATGAAACTTTTAATGGAAATTGTATGCGAAACAAAATGTTATCTTATATTTTTTAGTTCATTAGGAAAAAAAATTATCTTTTAATTTAATTTAATAATTATTAATATTCCACACATTACTTCACATCAATGCAAATAAAAAAAATTAAAAAGGCTTCTTTATAACGGATTTTCGTTATTTAATTTTTCGAAAAGTGTCAAGGACAATAAGTTGAAAGTTATACCAAGAAAGGTCCAAAGTAGAATTAAGCCGTCAAGTGTCAAGTACAGTTTTCGAGATACTATTTTATTTTGGAACATTGTAATTAAAAATGTTTAAATATTTCTATCAAATTTTTTCTCCCAAAATCTGAAATTTTGGCCCATAACTTCGGAACAAATGAAGACTTCGATACGAATCTTTCCGCCGATATGGAAAAAATTATAATGCAGCCACGAGTAGACACTTTTAAAAAAGTAATCTTTACCAAGCGCCTTACAGAGTTTATAATGAAAGTTTTGTGCCTCTTGAAAAAACTCTATAACAAATCCATTTGCAGTTCTTTGGCATGAGGGTGTCAGTCGTAGAAATCAAGAGGAGGTTGTAAGTACATTTTATGCATTTTGCAAACGACACCGAGATACAAAATCTTTAACCATATGGTTTGACAATTTTTCCAGCCAAAATAAAAATAAATTGGTGTTTTTTTAAGTATCTTAGTTTATATTGTTAATTCAAATGAAATTGCTGCTGAAAATTTAGCTATAAACTACTTCGAACCAGGACACACTTTTATGAGCCCAGACAATTGATGATTTATTTTTAGTAACTTTATATTTTCTTAGGTTAGATTCGCCGCACTGGCGAGAAAGAGATGGAGACTATGAAAACTTCCCTCTCTCTCGTTTCAAGGTCTATACAGGTTCCGCCAAAAAAACGGAAACACCTCAATATTTATTAAACCGTATTGAATTAAAAAAAAAAAGTTTAGGCAAAAGTTTATTCAATATAAAAAATGCTGTCATTTAAACATATTTTTAAATTACGCACCCTGTATATTTTTATATTTTTGGATTCTACGATTAATTTGAATAAACTTTTGTAGAAATCATTCTTTTCTAAAACTCCTTGTTTTTTTATTGAGTTCCAAGGAATTCTTTATTGTTAATTATATTATAAACTTTTTATAAATATTAAGAGTTCTGTAGTCATAAAAGCTAGTACGAACAACATTTTTGTATAATTTTTTTGTAGATGGTTTAGAAGTCATTTCTTTAATTCCTGCCAGAAGGAAAAAAATCGGATTTCACATATCTTTTCTAGACATTTAAGAGAATGTTGAAATTCCCCCTTTTTTCGTATATTTTTGTTTTCTATTTAATTAGGTTGATTTCTAAGTGCAAAAAATTTCTAAATTTCAAAAGCCTATAACGATGTTATAATGCATTATTTATGTTTCAAATTTAATACAAAACATATCTTGGAGTTTCCTTTTATAAATTAATTTTGAAAAAGTCGAAAATAAGTTGTAGTTCTCCTGGGGCTTGTTTTTAAGGGAAAATAGTAAAATACGCGTAATTTTTACTTTACAAAGACAAAAATTACAAAAAATCATAGCCTGGATATACCTTGGACATAGCACCCCTAAGATCAGTTGTAAAAACTAAAACAGTTATAAACTATTCTTTGCAGACTTGTGTAATTTTTGGACAAGTTTTTATTTTATTTATTTTTTTTTATTGACAAGGTTTGCAATTTTTCTTCTATTTATTTAAAAATTAATTTTTAAAATTCTCTGAAGTTTGGTAGAAGGGATTTAGGTGATTTTATTACACATTTTGGTTTATTTATTATTATGCCTACATTTTTAAACACAAAAAAACTTTTATTTTTTGTGGTTTTTAAAATTGTTGATTTTGACTTTTGACTATCTACTAAACTTCAGAGAATTTTAATGAATAATTAAATAATTAGATAATTACCTTGTGTGAAACTAGCAATAAAATGCAGCAATAGGTATAAAATTTTCAAAAATAAAAATGATTTAAAAAAAAATATACTCTCGTATTTCTCTGGATAAAATAAAAAGGTGTAACAAAGATTATTAAATTTTAAGGATGAAAACTACCCCTAAACAGTTTTTTTTAATATAATAGGGGAAAATAATTTTTTATTTTCAATTTTCTTTTACAGTTTGGTTATTTATACAATTCTACACAAAATATCAAAAATTTGGGTGGCAACTCCTTCCCATTTTTTTAAAATTAAATTCAAAGTACAGCATAAAGGGCGGAGTGCGCTTCGAACGAACTCCAATTTCTATTGGAACATATTTTTTTATTTTCAAATTTCTTCTCCAGTTTGATTGTTTACACAATTCTACACAAAACCACAAAAATTTGGGTGGCAACCCCTTTCCTTTTTTCTTTAATTATATTTAAAGCACAGAGCGTAATTCCCGGAACACGCCCTTCAAATAATCTCCAATTTCTATTCGAAGATCATTTTTTATTTTCAAAGTTCTTTACCAGTTTGATTGTTTATATAATATTCCATAAAATATCAAAAATTTGGGTGGCAACCCCTTCCCATTTTCTTTTAAATTTTATTCAAATTGCAGGTTATTTATTTTATCCGGAGGAATACGAATGTGTACATTTGTTTTAATTATTTTTATTTTTGATATTATTACTTATTGCTGGATTTTATTGCTAGTTTCACACAAGTGGATAATTAAACAAAATACCTTTATTGTCTTAACAAAAATTCAAGTTATTTTAAAAAATTGCTAATATGTTTTGACTCAAAATTCATCTTTAGGCTAAATATACAATGACTTCTTGGAAAGACACAAAATTCAACGGTATTTTTTAAAATTAATTAATTATATTATAATGTAAGGATGAAAAAAGGGAATGCTCAACTCAGTGGCTTCATCAGGCACATAAAAAGCTATAAAAACATTAAAATGAGTACATTGTTACATAGAAATATAGTTAATTACTTATTATATCAACATATAGTTTGCAATAATGTAAAGCATTTCACATTAGATTGTCATCAACTTTCCAAAAGGAATCACGGTTATGTAATGAATCCCTTAACAGCGAGGGTATTTGTTGAAATTTTAGTAGAAATCCTTAACCAACAAAGGTATTTTGTAAATTGATGTAATTTTCTGGACTTGTGCTTCAGCAATCGACTTGAATATCTGAATCCCTATCCAAGCATGTCGCACGTTAATTAATAAAGTTTTAATCTTTTTTAAGTTGGATAGGTAGAATTCCCTTTTTTCATCCTTACAATAATATATTATCCAAATCTTCGCAAGTCTTCATACCGTTAATTATATTATAAACATAAAGGAAGATAAATTAACTTTAAAATGTAAGAATAACCTCCAGGAATTTTTTATTTAAAATATTCACAATTCTCTAAAAATTATATTTAAGATAAAAATTGATTTTAAATTATACCTGGAAATTGGATTAATAAACATAAATTACAATAGGTAAGCTGTTTAGACAAATTTTATCAATTAACTTTTCTAATTATTTAAGCCCCCGGTATGGTAATTGTTAACACCTTAATCCTTTCTTAGAAATCAGAAATCATTTATTTATAATTATTATTGTGTTTCAAATATATTCTAAATAACTCATAGTTAATTTATTTTAAATTAACCAAAACTTAAAAAAAAAACTTTTTTGTATGTATGTATATTACGCAATTAATTTTATTTTGATAAACACTGATAATAAAAAGCACAAACAAGAAAAAATTCAACATAGATCAGATGATATATCGGGTTAACCTGAAATGTAGGCCACCCCAGTATTTTCTTAATTTATGAAAATAAAAAGTCAAAATTTTTGTATTGTGCCTTAGTGGCAGGATAGTGGTTGGAGCTAGTAGCAAAAATCAAGAAACACATTATTGCCACTTGCCACTAATCTTTTGGGGTATTTATTGAGTTGTAGGTGACAACAAGTAGATAGGCTTAGAAACTTAATATGTGAAAATATTTAATAAAGTAAAAAAAAACCAGAGCATACCTACTCACAGGACTTTTTTAGTTTTTAGCTCATTTTTCTGTATTTAGCAATGCTATTTTATACAAAAAAAAGAAACTAAAATATTAAAGTTTTGAAAAGCCCTTTTTATTAAAATTCAAACAATTTAAATTAATATTTTGGAATAATAACTGTAAACGAAATTTTATTGAATTTATCTTTACAAAAATTGACTAGTAAAATACCATTATTTTTTTAAAATAATTTCTCAAAAATAATAAAGATAATGGAACAAAAATACCTTTATTGTCTTAAAAGAATTCAAGTTATTTTAAAAAATTGATAATAATTTTAATAATGATAAAAATAGCAATGCTATTTTATACAAAAAAAAGAAACTAAAATATTATAATTTTGAAAAATGGGTGTCTTTTTTATTAACCCTTTAATTTTTTTTGGACAGAAGTTTTCTATGAACCACCAATTTATTAGATTTCTTAAAAAGTTATAACAATATGAAAATTTTATTAATTTTTACGTTACATTGTCATAACTTCTTTAGGAATCGAAAAAATACTAGTCCATATAAGAAATTATTTGCTCCGAATAATATTCACTATATAAATTAATAAATGAGACACCCGATACTTTTGTTACAGCCTGTATGTACATTAAAAATTATTTTATTTTTTTGTTTCACGTTTTTTTTATGGCATAATTTCAATTTCTATAAATATCGTTGATTTTGACCTAAGTCCTTTTTAACAAATATCAGAGAATTATACTTTAGATTTCGTCTATTCTGAATTGCTTTTTCTTTGAAAAACAAAAAGCCTGTTTTTAAATTAATAGGAGGATTATTAATTTCCCTTACTGAAATCAATTTAGGTATCTGATGAACTTAAAATTAAAGAAAAAAATCCAAAGCATACTTGATTTAAATAAGAAAATATATTAAAATGGAATTTATATACAGGGTGTCCTACTAAAATTCCTCTAATTTTTTAAACACTTTAGTGTAAAGGTGCTTTTTTATAACACAACTGTTAAAATAATAATTTTTTTGCTGGGAAAAAGCGAAATACCCTGTATATTTTTATCTTCAATTAATTAAAAGTATTAGCGATTTTTAAAATAATTTAAATTCTTGTTAAGTCAATAGAGGTATTCTTGTTCAATTATCTTTATTATTTTTGAGAAATTATTTTAAAAAAATAATAGTATTTTATAATTTTATCTAATTTTACGTCTTAGCTGTCAAATAGATGTGCAGTCAATTTCTGGAAAATCTTCATAATTAAAATAAATCTTATGCTATTAAAAGTTAATTTATGGTCTCTTTGCAAATTAAAACCATCAATTTACCAAATAACGAGTATTTTTGTCATTTTGGGAAAAGAAAGCGACATTTGTAACAATTAGGGTTATGCTACCTAGGAATATACAACGAGGTGTTCTTTTAATACAAATATAGTCATGAATAAGGTTACAACGATAACCGAAACGTCGACTTGTTTTTGGTAACAATAGTTCACCAGTATTCTATAAGTAAATTTTTGTAAAAATAAATTCAATAAAATTTCGTTTACAGTTATTATTCCAAATTTATTAATTTAAATTCTCTGAAGTTTAGTAAGAAAAGCTACTTTAAAAACCATAAAAATTAAACTATGTTTTCTTTTTGTATCTGTGATTGAAAATGCAGGTGTAATAACAAATAACCAAAAATATGTAATTAAATGACTTACAATTAAATTCCTTTTCCCAAACTTAAGAGAATTCGGTATGATTTTAGTAGGTACTGATTTCAAAAATGGTAATCTTTTTTTTCCACGTTAGGTTATTTTTAGGTTGTGTTTTGAACAAAGCCAATGAAAAATCAGTATTTTAACTACTAGTCTGCATATTTAAAAAAAAATACAAATAAGTAATGGGATTTAATCGATATTTAGTGGAGCTTTTTTAAAATTTCTTTTTTTGATATAGTCTTGTGGCTCTAAATTTCTTCGTTTTTTGTTTTTGTATGTTAAACCAAATACATACTCATACGGTAGCAGTAAAAAACTTTATAATAAAAGTTGAAGGTTATAAAAATGAGTAGAAGAACAGCATGAGTCCAAGACTTATACTGTTCTTGGACTCCCCGTTTCAATTCATTCTAACGCTAGCAATAAATTTAGTTACAGTGCTTCAAAAATCTGTTAAAATTACATTTAATTTTTAGAGAAATATAAAAACGAAAACTGAAAATATTAACCGACTATCAACTTAACCAGAATCTTGAGTTTTGTGGAAAGCAGCAAATAATAAAAAAACACAAAATTTAAAAAATATACAAATTTTTAATAATAAAAAAATATTACGTTTAAAAAAAACAGTCAAAAAGAGTACTAAACAATATACATATACAAAATAACAATAAAAAAATTATGTACAAAATAACATTACTGTTACTAATAAAATTAATTTTTAATAATCGTCAGTGAGTACACTAAATTGTCACCATCGCAATAATTTGCGATCGTCTCATAGTATTCAACAATAAATTGGGATTGATGTACCGTGGATTCAGCGTTTACCACTACAGGACACCTTGATCTAAAATAAATTAGGTCCTTTGACGTAGCGTCCTTGATTTCGACTTCATAATCGAATGTACTTTCAATCCCGGTGTCGATTCTGAAGACGCACCATTTAATGACCCCACATCCATAATCGATGTTCCAGATGTAAATGAAGAACTCTTCGTATACGTGGAAATACGAAACATGGTAGTCATTCCTCGTGCTGGGTCCAGGGAGAATAAATTTTTCTAGAATAAATTCTTCTTTCGCTGTAGTATAGAAGATTCCGGGATGATGGGACTGGTAGTGTCCTACAGTGCTGGTGAGGCTACCTTCCCACTTGCAGAAGCCAAGGCCGATCATTTGCAGGGGACACTGCAGGGTGCGAAACTTACATGATAATTCATGCGAAATAATGTTCGTACCAGGAACAATAGTTTCGCACCCTGAATCCTCGTGTTTACATGGAAATTGGAGTTTTGCGTGGATCTTTTCTAATCTCCAAGATCTTGCAGACTCCGGCGATAACTGACCTCTGCACGTGGGACAACTGGGAAGTTTCGGGAAGCAGTTGTGGCAACAACTATGCCCCACCTTACACTGTAGAATTGGTGGATGCATGTAGAATCTACAAACGGGGCACTCGAATTCAACAAGCATGTCAATCACTTCAATTGTTTGCAAATCAGAACTGAAAATAATAATAAAAATTAGTTTCAAGCAAAAAATCTAAAAAAAGCAAAATTATTGCAAATTTTCATAGTAATATGTTAAACTATAGGAAATAAATTAAACTTACCTCATGTTGGTTAAATGTAGAATACCTTGTAATAAAAAACTGGGTAAAATAAAAATCTTGGAGTAGAAGGCTTCTTGCTTGTCTCAAAGATCAGTTAAGAATGATAGCAGTTGATGATTTTGTTAACTATTAAAGCAAAGCCAAGATTAATTTGTAGGCCTTTAATTGGTGGGTCCTTAAAGTTTATTTTAAATTTCCAAAAACAGGATTAAGTTAATAGGGGAGCTAACGCTCTGATTGGTCAGAACGGGTGTTAGTTACTCTTACCCCCTCCCATCATTAAAGGGATACTTATCATTAGATATTATATCTGGAAACTAATCCTAAACCTAATTGCGACAAATTTTAATATTTTTAATTTTTAATTTGCAAATATTTATGGTTTTATTTATAAAAATTATGCGATATATGAACGAAACTTTAGTTATTTTTTTTTTCAATTTTTGAAAACTGGAGGTATGAATAAAATTGATGAAATATATTAATGATAATGAAATAACTCTTATATTTATTTTAATTTCAGGCCAAGACATACAAAATTCAAAAGAATTATACAATTAATACATACAGGGTGATCATTTGAAAACGATCCACCTTAAATAACTTCAGTTTGATAAAATTTACAAAAAATCTGCAAAACAAATGGGGTGACATTTGGGGTGAGATTTTATACGTCATTAAGTTTCCCCCTCTCAACTAAAATTGACTTGATTTGCAGATTTATTGTAAATTTTATTAAACTGAAGTGGATCGTTTTCAAATGATTACCCTGTATATGCAAAATGAGTAGATTTTTGGAATAAAATTTAGAATATTGTATCTCTGACATCTGCGATGAGAAAATTTTCTTCAATGTAATGAGTATTTATTTTGTAGTTTTTTTGGCAAAAATAACTGATAAAAAAATGATTATCGTTTTTGAAATCAGTACTAAAAATTATACGGAATTCTCTGAAGTTTGGTAAAAGGGATTAAAGATTAGATATTTTTGTTTATTTATTATTACACCTGCATTTTCAATCACAAAAAACAATAAAATATTGTTAAATTTTTGTGGATTTTAAAATTGTTGATTTAACATAAGCCCTTTTCACTAAACTTCAGAGAATTTAATTTAATAATTTTGAAATAATAACTGTAAGCTGTAAACGATTTTTGATTGAATTTGTCTTTTACAAAAAATGGCTTATAAAATACAATTATTTTTTTAAATAATTTCTCAAAAATAATAAAGATTATTAAAAAAATATCTTTACTGTCTTAAAAAGAATTCAAGTTAATTTTCAAAATGACTAATACTTTTAATTAATTAAAGATAAAAATATACAGGGTCTTACACTGTTTTTTTAGCAAAAAATTAACATTTAAACCGGTTCTCAAAAACATTTCCGTTATAGAAAGCACCTGTACTGAAGGGTTAAAAAGTTGGAGAAATTCCAAGGAGAATATAAAAAAAATTAAGATTTTGTAAAAATTGCACTATTTTACCTGTTGAAGTTGTAAGATGGGTTTCAAAGATATGTAAAGAAATAATCACGTCAACTAAAATTAATTTCGCGGTTGATTTAAATAAATTAGAGAAAAGTGACTGAGTTTATTGAAAAATTCTAAGGGGAACATTAAAGAAAATAAGATTTTCTAAAAATTACACTATTTAACTTGTTGAAGCGGCAAGATGATCTTTATAAATATTTATCTGTCATAGAACTGTCATTATGCTATATTGGTAATATATGCATTTATATAGAGAAGGGAAGGAATTTTCAGTATCTACATTGAGAACCTTATATTGTGCATTTGTTCGGTCAAAATTGGAATATTGCTGTACTGTTTGGTGTCCGTGTTGTGGGCCAAGTGATTAATCGGTGCAATATTAATAATGCCCGGGCATTATGAATATTGACAATTGAAATAGGGCAATTTAATAAATTTGTACAGATAAATGATAATTTATCACATTGCCCGGGCATTATGAATAGTGCTACAGTGCTTCTGGGCACTTTGATAAAATTTACGTCGCATTACCGTAGGGGGATACCAGTTTGCTAGTCTTGCTTGAGAAAAGAGCACGTGGCGCGTGGTGTATCACGACATAACCTTTAATTTTTTCTTTAATGTGTTTAGAAAGATATTTACCTGTTATATATTATGGAGAACCCATTAATAACTGTTATGAATCGACGTTTCAACGAACGCATAAGTGAATTAATCTTATCGAAAGGACAGAATACACAAATTTTTACAAAATCAGTTTATTTAGAGATTATACAAAAGGTGAAAGAATCCAAAACTAAATTGACGAATAAAAAACCAGAAGACTATCAGCGTTTACGAAGATTCGATGTTATGACTTTTAAAGAAATGGAGAAACTTATTGCGCCTGTAAAAGAAGGTAATTTAACCTTTTTTGTTTCTAGCCCAATGATGCATTTTTGTCTGAAAACTTGAAAAAAAAACTTGGAGGCTTGCAGGGGAGGGGGTTACAACAACTAATATCATTTTGTCTTGAAAATATTTTACCCTTCTAATAAAAATCGACCTGTCACAGCATTTTTTTACTTATTAAATTATTTTTACAAGAGTTATTCAAGGTGGCTTGTTTTAAATTATACAGGGTGTCCCACGATTTGGTTTACAGGCCATATCGCTGTTATTTGAAGAGATAAAAAATCTTTGATGCCATTAAAATATTTTTTTTTAATTTGATTTTTTATCTCTTCTGTAACGAAGATATGGCCTGTAAACCAAATCGTGGGACAACCTGTATATTTTTTAGGTAACCTTATTAGGTATTACACACACATGGAAGAAGTATTTCAGATATTGCATGAATCTCATATTGCAATAGGTCACGGCGGTAGAAACAGGATGGAGAAGGAGTTAAATTCTAAATATAAAAATATCACGAGGGAAATGATTGTCATCTATTTAAATTTATGTATGACTTGCGAAAAAAAACATAATGTTCCAAAAAAAAGCTTAGTCGTAAAACCGATTCTTAGTAAGGAAATGAATGCAAGATGTCAAGTCGATTTAATCGACATGCAGTCGCAAGCTGATGACCAATATAAATTTATTCTTGTTTATCAAGACCACTTAACAAAATTCGTTCAACTAAGACCGCTTAAGACCAAAAGAGCCAAGGAAGTCGCACATGTACTTTTAGATATTTTTACAATATTCGGAGCACCGAACATTCTGCAGAGCGACAATGGCAGGAAATTTGTCAATAATATTGTCGAAGATCTTTGTAGTACATGGCCCGAATTAAAAATAGTACATGGGAAACCCAGACACTCTCAAAGCCAAGGGTCCGTAGAGAGGGCAAATCAGGATATAGAAAATATTCTATTTTCATGGCTAGAGGATAACAATACAAACAAATGGTCAGAAGGATTGCGCTTTGTTCAATTGAAGAAGAATCGAGCTCATCATACTGGCATAAACTGTAGTCCATATGAGGCCATGTTCGGAACTAAGTTAAAAATCGGTCTAAAAATCTCTTTACCTGCAGAAGCTCTGGCTAATATTAATTCAGAGGAAGACTTAGAAGCCCTTTTAAATAATACGGATAATGTGCAATCTGATGAAAACTTCACAGAACAGTTACCTGGCCCAAGCGAAGTTTCACCATCCTTTGATGTACAAGAAAATTCAACTGAAGAAACTGTTTCGAAGTGTGACAGTCAAGAAATTCCTTCGGAAGAGTCAGGGACCATTGAAGATAATGAAAATGTTGAAAAGAGAAAAAAAGATGTGAGAAAAATTAGGCAAATGTCTTTAGATAGTTTAAAAAAAACAAGCTGGGAAAATGCTTAATACTTCCAATTCCAAATTTCCCCCGGCGAAAGTAGGTGATACAGTTAGGGTTAGAGTACCAGATGTAGACCGAGCTCGTAGTGATGGAAGAAACATATTGGCTATTATCATTGAAATAAGTGACGCAAAGCTATATAAATTAGGAACAAAACATGGTATATTAAATCAACATTATTCTAGAAACTAATTCACCATGTGTAAAGAAAACTTTATTTCTGTCGAAGAAGTTCCATGTTCGGAGATTTCGCTGAGAGAATGCGCAAGAATGTCATCTAGTTGCGGGGGTCAAGGATATAAGCGATGTAGTTGCAAAGGCGGATGCAAAACTGATAGGTGTACTTCCCGCAAAGAAAAAATAATGTGCAATTCTAAATGCCACCAAAGTTTAAACTGCTCCAACAAATAGATGAATTTGAAATATTATTTTTTTCCACCATGGTTCTAATATACAGATAGAGAAATTATGGTACATATTATTAAGTTTAAGTAAAAAAATATTTAAAAAATAATTATTGAGTTGATTTTTATTGTTTCTTAAATTTTATTTTTTTTTGAGAATTATATTATGTTTATCGTATATTATTTTAATAAATATTACGTTACAATTATTATTGAAATAAAAATTATTAAAAGAAAAATGATTTATTCACTCTGCCCAATATATAAAGTGCATTATTTATAATGCCTGGGCAATTTGATATTTTTATAATATTTATTATGTTGCCCGATCGTTTTGGGCTTTTCTTATATTGCCCGAGCATTATGAATAATGCCTCATTAATCACTTGGCCCATAACATCCGCATTACGAAGTTTTGAAATCTAGAGTTGAGAGGGTACAGAATAAATTTTTAAGACTAGCGGCTTTTAAGTTGGGTATTGCGAAAGAAAATATTGATTTAGACACAATTTAAATTTAGAACCATTAAGCATAAGAAGATCTTATTTCGATATGCATTATCTATTTTAATTAATACATCATTATATTGATTGCCTAGAATTACTGCAAAGTCTGGATTTTTATTTTCGTCCCTACGGATCGGATACACGTTCTGCTAATATTTTTTGAGTTAAATATCATGCAAATAATTCTGGATTGTATTCTCCGATATCAAGAATTGCTCGTTTAGCAAATGTTTTAATTCTCAGACCAAATTTTACACTTTTTGATCCATCATTTTCTTGGTTTAGAAACAACTTACGTATTATTTCTTTTTATTTATTGTAACTATAATTAAAATGTTCACTTAAATAATTTTATTTTTGGTTGTATTTTCAATTCATTTTCATTACATTTCTTTTTATTGTACTATATGCATAATCTACTTTAATTTAACTATTATACATGTATCTAATTGTACAAAGATGAATTCCGTTAATAAACATCATCATTATATGATCATCATGACTGTTCATGTTGGTTGTTGGTTATATACCATGCGTACATAACCAACACAGAAAATGCTGCTTTCGTTCACTCTTTAATTTTTAGCTACTCGCTGCTGCTCTTAAATTATGCTAACCTGTGGCAACACTGTTACCCTCTTCATTTTCATCAATATCCTGCTCCAAATAAACAATAAACAAACAGTAAATATTGTTAATTATTTAAGATTGCTTTTACACTAAATTATGAAATTTGTTTGTGTTTAAAGTTGCGATCGTGCAAAAAATGTTGTATGTAACTCGTGTAAAGTGAAGATTCGGTCGGGATTTGTCGAGATTCGCCTTCGGCTCATCTCGATACTTCCGACCTCATGCCATAAAATCTCACTTTACACTCTCGTTGCATAAATATCTATTTCCTACTTTTACGTCAAAAATCAAACTTTTTGCACTGTTGACATAAATCAAAAGTTGTTGGTTATAATTGAGTGAAATATATAACAGAATTGGATAATAAGTGACACTGCTGATCTGGATTAATTGAGTTTTACTCAACTATTTGAAATATACGGGCGAGCGAATAATTGCGATCAGCGCTTCTATCGGTCGCCTCTATGCATTTTTGTAGGTAAAACTTCTATGGTTGGAACTGTCAAGTTAAAAACTTAGGTTATGTGATTTGATTTCAGCGTTATTTCAGTGAAAATTAAATATAAATAAATATATATTTTAGCTTTCTTAAGATTTTATTCTAGTAATATAGCATTATTATACAAAAAACTTAGTGTATAAACAGTAAATGGATACAACAACATACTTTTGATTTTTTCAAGTAGAATTCTATTCAAATTTTCATTGTCTTCATTGAATTAAACTCATGAAAACCGTCACATTCAATATTATCAGTATTGCTACCACACTTATCACTAGTTCGTTTAAGCAGATGACTATTTGGGATATATGCAGTAGTTTCAATATTAACTGAAGCTTTTTAGAAATGACATTCAAACGAAAAGCAAATTTCTTCTTCTTTAAAGTCTTCGTCAAAATTAGCTTAACAACTGAAATCTTCCGTAGTTAAGTATGAAGAGATTTCTGGTGAAAATTCTTGAACTTGGACGGTTCATGAAGTACTTGCAGAAATTGATTCTAGATTTTTTAACCTCTCAAATCGGTTGAGTTTGGACTATTCAGTTCTGTAGGAATTTTATATTCCCAATACCATAAAATATGTATTATAAATTAAACGTATTGTTAACAAATTATAAATATTTCCTTAGGAAGTTTTATTTTTCATTTCCAATGAATTAAGCACTACAAATCCTATCATTTTTTGTTGGTTTCCAAGCTTCACCAATGGATCGAAAATAAACATTTTAGAAATAAAGGTATTATCGTAAAATATAACATTAATATGCAACACTAATTTTTATACTTACGATCTTCTCTTAAACCTATTTATCCAAATTGTTGGTCTTTTTACCGCATACAACTTTACAGGAAATCTACAAAATATTAATTGTAGTACTAACTATTTACAATTTACTTTTAATCAAGTAATTGTAAATAAGAACTACCTAACCAACCATTTCTTTTCCCACCAAAAATGCAAATTACTGCCACAGGGGGCGCTGCAGTAAAATTCGCTCGTCGCCTATATAACCAAAAAAATTATAGATAGTAAGCTATATAACACTTTACATGACTTTTTTTGGTTATATATCAAAGTGCTGCCAACCTAAGATAAATAAATATTTGTTCGCCCTCTTAGTAACTCATACTTCTGTGATTTATGGCGTTTCTTCTTTCTCCAAATTCGAGTTAAAAGTGAGGTTAGGTGAAGTGTTGTTTATTAACTACTTCACATTTCATTAGTTTATAATAGGTAATTTTGCAAAAGTAGGAAAAGTTGTGTATGCAACACGTGCGAAAAATTTTTTCGATCCGGACCTAAATTTCCAAATTTTTAAAATTCACCTAAATTTTGAGCAAAAAATATGTGCCCTCGAATATCGACATTACGGCTTATACCGGCGTCTTCAGCGGAAAAATCTCTTTCGAACCTATATGGCGTCATCAGCGGCCCACAAGGATTCAGGGGTCAAAAGGTGCCCCGAGTCCGACCCTGTAACCTTTTTTTACATTTTTCGTCAATAAAATAAAGTCTTTCAAAATTTTTCAGTTTTCTCTTCGGATTCTTAAAGAGGGCGACGTGCCGCACCGAACAGATTCATTTATTTTCTCAAAAATTCCTTCAGGAACGGATTCAGGGTTAAAACAAAAAAATCGATTTTTTCGGACAAGTCGCGCTCCTAAATTAAAGAACTGAAGAAGGTGCTACAAATCCAAAAAATCGTTACACGTGACGACGAGTGCGGAAGTTTCGAGACGGGGAATAACTACATACGATGACGATATCTTCAAAATTGACGATACGCGAGACGAATCAAAATTTTCGAATTTTTTGAGTTTTTCCGAAATATTTTATTCATTTTTCAGTTTAGAAAAAAAATGGATGGAACGGATTCCGGAGAACGTTCTTGATTCAACGCAATCATTTTTTTAAATTGGCACGTTTGACTTAAAAATCGAAAATTTAAGTTTCTACAAAACTTCACAAAAATGACGCGCCTTTCAAAACCTTTCACCCACAAATTAAAGAACTCCGAAGCCGCTCTAAAAAAATCGTTACGCGTGACGGCAGGGGTCCGACTTTAGCGACGCGAAATAACAATATTTCATGACGTTAACTTAAATTTTGACTTTACACGAGCCACATCGAAATGGTCGATTTTTACCTATTTTTTTAATTTTTGGGGTGTACAAATTTTTTTTGGGGATGTAGGGGGTAATTTTATAGATTTCGATGTGCTCTTTCCGAATATCAACTTTGCCACCTCGTATCTTTGCCGCTCGCGCCGTCATGTTGGAAAAATGGCGCCTAAAAGCAGTTTTTTCACAATACCTCCTTTCCGACTCATTTTACGATAAAAACATTACTTTTCAAAATCAAACTAGAGAAAATTTCCTATTATTTATGTAACATCCTTTTTTTCGTAAAATCAATAGTTTTGACGTACGAGCGCCGCAAAGTGTACTTCAACACGCGTTTTAGCCAACTCATGTCCACTCCATCTTGAGGTAGAGTAAGCGGCGCGTTTTTTATCGTGGTATCCTCAGTAGGGGATACAATAAATATTTAAAATTTTTACCGAACGTAAATACTGTGAATTGACGCATTTTAAAAAATGTTTCGTTAAAATCGGTTAAATAGTTTTTTTGGAACAAAATCGCAAAGCTTAGGCAGATAGGACAGTGTCGAAAAATTTAATCATTTTTGGAAACAGTGGACCCTAGTAGTGGAAACCTCAAGCTGGTGTTGAAATGAGGTTTTTGCCAAAGCGCGTTTAGATGTAAAGTTGCTCCCAGCTGGAAGTAGGACAAAGAATACGCGATCGTGATTACTTTTGTCCTACTTCCAGCTGGGAGCAACTGTACATTTAGCGGCGCTCGTATGCCAAAACTATTGACTTTACGAAAAAAAAGGTTATTACTTAATTGTGGGAAATTTTTTCTAGTTTAATTTTAAATATAAATATTTTTATCGTAAAATGAGTCGGAAAGGAGATATTGCCAAAAAACTGCATTTAGGCGCAATTTTTGCAATTTGACGCCGCAAGCGGCAAAGATACGAAGTGGCAAAGTTGAAATTCGGAAAGAGTAGATCGAAATCTACAAAATTACCCATTTTCAAAACTCCCGGAAAACTTTCCAGGTAAAACTACCAAACGACTGGACTACAACTTTACAAGTTGGAAGCGCTTTTCGTTTGGATATAATTTCTATTTATCAATGGTGTTTTGAATCGCGCGTTGAGTAAGAGAGTGAAATTGAATGAGTTCCTTTGCAACGCCCAAATGCCGTCTTATTGGTTCTCTCGGTTCTGTCTACACATACGATAGCGCAGAAAGACATGACATTTCTTGCTATTAGAAAGCACACGTCCGTCCGACGTGTAATATGTAATAGTAGTAGAAAAGGGTTAGAAAAACGATCACCATATTTTCTATTTTTCGAGGCCAGTCATACCGCACTTAAAACCGTGTAACGAATATTATTTTTTGCTCTACCAACTTTAATTAGACAATTGGTAATCGGTTTTGACGGAAAAGCGAAAGAATAAAGAAATTATAATTCAAACAAAAGTAATAATTACGTAACTATTTTAATCCATAAAACAGGCAATATCAATTTTTATCAGCGCGAATATTTCTCTATGGCGAAAGGTTAAGATCACCGAATAATAACATTTAGAAGTGCAAATTATCAAATCAGTTGTGGCGCCACCTCTTATATTTAAGGCATACTATTTCATAACGAAACACTGTTCTGTTGTAAATTAGAATGAAACTGCATTTTTTGGTTGCCATAGCAATCAACCTTCCTATGGGAATTTCATAGTAACGCGTTTATAGACATGAACGGTAAGTGTACAAATATAATTTTCCAGAGCCCAGAAATCGGAGTTACACATTTTGCTGACTATCCACTTAAATAAGAAAACATAATAAAATGAAATTTTTATACAGGGAGTTCTTAAAATATGATGTTTTTTGCTGGAAAAAAGTGAAACACCCTGTATATTTTTACTTTAATTAATTAAAAGTATTAGCAATTTTTTAAAATAACTCAAATTCTTGTTAAGACAATAAAGGTATTTTTGTTTAATTATCTTTATTATTTTTGAGAAATTATTTTAAAAAAATAATGGAATATTATAAGTAAATTTTTGTAAAGATAAGTTCAATAAAATTTCGTTTACAGTTATTATTCCAAAATTATTAATTTATATTAGTTTAGTAAAAGGGGTTTAAGTCTAATTAACAACTTGCCTCAAAAATTAAACAATGTATTTTCTTGTTTTTGTGATTGAAAATGCAGGTATGATAACAAATTAACAAAAATATGTAATAAAATGACTTAAGTCCCTTTTAGTAGACTTCAGAGAATTCGGTATAATTTTAGTACTTCTTTCAAATACGGTAATCATTTTTTCACCACGTTAGGTTATTTTTAAGTTGTGTTTTGAACAAAACTAATGAAAAAAACGGTATTTTACCTATCTACTTGATTTGCATATTTCAAAAATTTTTACAAATTAGTAATGTGATTTAAAATTTGTTTTTAAAATTTTTTAGTATACAAAAGAGTCTTGTGGCTACCAATTTATTCGTTTTTTGTTTTTGTATGTTAACCAAAATACGTACTCATATGGCAATAGCAAAAAACCTTATGGAAAAGTTTATGAAGGTTATAAAAATAAGTAGGAGAACAGTAGGAGCCCTGGTCTTATAATGTTCTTGGACTGGATTCATTTTTTTTCAACGCTAGCAATAACTTTAGTTACAGTTCCCCAAAAATCTGTTAAAATTTCATTTAACTTTTAAAGCATTGTAAAAACCAAAACAAGAAATTTCAATCGACTATCAACTTAACCAAAATCTTGGGTTTTATGGAAAACAACAAATAATAAAAAACACAAAATTAAAAAATATACAAATTTTTAATAATAGAAAAATTTTACGTTTTAAAAAAACATAGTCAAAAAAGTAACAAACAATATATACATTACTATTCTAATACAATTAATTTTTAATAATTGTCAATGAGTACACTAAGTTGTCACCATCGCAATAGTCTGTAATCATCTCGTAGTTTTCAACTTGGAAATCGGATGGACACATCCTGGATTCATTGTTTAGTACAGGACATCCTGATCTCAAATAAAGTCGGTCCTTGGACGATCCGTCCTTCTTGAATTCGATTTCGTAATCGAATGTACTTTCACTCTCGGCATCGATCCTGAAGACGCACCATTTAATTACCCCACATGCGCAATCGATGGTCCATGTGTAAATGAAGAACTCTTCGTATATGTGGAAATAAGAAGAATGGTATTTGTTCATCATGTTGGGTCCAACGATAGTAAATTTTTCTAGAATAAATTCTTTTTTCGCGGTGGTATGGAAGAATCTAGGATGATGGGACTCATAGTGCCCTACAGTGCTGGTAAGGCTACCTTCCCAGTTGCAGAAGTTGCTGCCAACCATTGCCAGGGGACACTTCAGGATACGAAACGTGCATGATAATTCGTGCGAAATAATGTTCGTACCAGGAACAATAGTTTTGCACCCTGAATCCTCGTTTTTGCAAGGAAATTGGAGTTTTGCGTGGATCTGCTCTAGTCTCCAAGATCTTGCAGAATCTGGCGATAACGGACCTCTGCACGTGGGACAACTGGAAAGTTTCGGGTAGCATTTGTGACAACAACTATGCCCCACCTTACATTGCAGAATTGGAGGATGCATGTAGAATCTACAAACGGGACACTCGAATTCAACAAGCATGTCAATCACTTCAATTGTTTGCAAATCAGAACTGAAAATAATAATAAAAATTAGTTTAAAGCAAAAAATCTAAAGAAGCAAAATTATTGCAAATTTTCATAGAAATATGTTAAACTGTAGGAAATAAAACAAACTCACCTCATGTTGGTTATGTAGAATAACTTCTAATAAAAAACTGGGTAAAATAAAAATCTTGGAGTTGAAGGCTTCTTACTTGTCTCAAAGATCAGTTAAGAATGTTAGCAGTTGGTACTTTTCTTAGCTATTTATTCATAACCAGGCCTTTAATTGGTGGGTCATTAAAGAATATCTTAAATTTCCAGGAAAAGGCTTAAGTTAATAGAGGAGCTTTCGCTCGGATTGTTCAGAACGGGTCTTAATTACTTTTACCCCCTCCCATCATTAAAGGGATACTCATTACTAGATATTATACCTGGAAACGAACCCTAAACGTAATTGCAACAAATTTTAATATTTTAAATTTATAATTTACAAATTTTTATGGTTTTATTTATAAAAATTATGCGATATATGAGCGAAATTTTGATTATTTTTTTAAATTTTTGGAAAACTACAGGTTTAAATAAAATTGATGAAATTCATTATTGTGTAGAAATTTTTGGAATAATATTTTGAATCTCTGAGATGGAAAAATTTTCTTGAATGTAATGGGTATTTATTTTAGAGTTTTTTGGCTAAAAATAACCTAACGTGGTAAAAAAATAATTATCGTTTTTGAAATCAGTACCAAGAACAAGTTTTTGGCGTTTTAAATTTAAATTAAAATTAAACTTTTAATGGAAATTGTATACGTCATTCAACTACTTTTTGTATGGGAATTGTATGCGAAACAAAATTTTATCTTATCTTTTTTAGTTCATTTGGAAAAAAAATAACCTTTAATAATTATTAATATTCCACACATTACTTCAAATCCATGCAAATAAAAAAAATTGAAAAGACTTTATTATAACGGATTTTCGTTATTTAATTTTTCGAAAAGTGTTAAGGGCAGTAATTTGAAAATTATACCAAGGAAGGTCCGAAGTAGAATTAAGCCGTCAAGCGTCACGAATAGTTTTCTAGATATACGGTTATTTCCAAGCTGGCAAAATTACCGTCCCAGGACGGTCACGGACATGCGCAGTAGTAACAAAGTATGCGCATTACCTATTACGCATTGCCTTTTAAGTAATGCGCATGTCTGTGACCGTCCAGGGACGATAATTTGCAAGCTTGGAAATAACCTGTTATTTTATTTTGGAACATTGCAATTTTCCAATCAAAATTCCAGCGAAACACTGAAATTTTCAAGAGGTTTTTGAGATGATTCAACTCAGAGGCGCGACGATCTGTACAGTAATTTTACTGATATTGATTTTTGGAAAATGTTTAAATATTTCTATCAAATTTTTTCTTGCCAATTCTGAAATTTTGGGCCATAACTTCGGAACAAATGAAGACTTCGATACGAATCTTTCCGCCGATATGAAAAAAATTATAATGCAGCCACGAGTAGACACTTTTTAAAAAGTAATCTTTACCAAGCGCCTTACAGAGTTTATAATGAAAGTTTTGTGCCTCTTGAAAAAACTCTATAACAAATTTGCAGTTCTTTGGCATGAGGGTATCAGTGGTAGAAATCAAGAGGAGGTTGTAAGTACATTTTATGCATTTTTCAAACGATACCGAGATACAAAATCTTTAACCATTTGGTTTGACAATTTTTCCAGCCAAAATAAAAAAAAATTGGTGTTTTTTTAAGTTTCTTAGATTATATTGTTAATTCAAATGAAATTGCTGCTGAAAATTTAGCTATAAACTACTTCGAACCAGGACACACTTTTATGAGCCCAGACAATTGATGATTTATTATTTAGTAACTTTATATTTTCTTAGGTTAGATTCGCCGCACCGGCGACAAAGAGATGGAGACCTCATAAAAACTTCGCATTATTTATGTTTCAAATTTAATACAAAACATATCTTGGAGTATCCTTTTCTAAATTAATTTTGAAAAAGTCGAAAATAAGTTGTAGTTTTCCTGGGGTTTGTTTTTAAGGGAAAATAGTAAATTACGTGTAATTTTTACTTTACAAAGACAAAAATTACAAAAAATCATAGCGTGGATATACCTTGGACATAGCACCCCTAAGAGAAAATTAAAAAATCTTTCGAAGAAATCTTAAGATCAAAAACACAAGACCTCATCGAATACACCGTCTATCCTCTTAAGGCGGCGTCGGAGGTAAATTTATTCGGCAAATCTATTCCATCATATGAGTTCAACTTTTCAGGCCTACTAGCTAATGGTACTGTGAATTAGTGGTAAAAAGTTAAAAACTTAGAAACGTACACTTTTTTGTAAACCTTCGATGAAACAGTTACATGTATTTCTTATGGAAGTTGGATATAATGTAAGTTGGGTTGCATATACTGAATAAATTAATTTTTAACTGATTTTTGAAACTCCTCCTCACATTTTACGCTTGGCTAAGTTTGCAGGTGTTCACGGCATAAAATAAAGTCGGAATAATAATAAAATAATAGTTATTATATTATACATATTTATTTAAAATATACATAAAATAACATATTAAATATGTATAAAACAATTTTAAAATTAAATTAAGTTCTTAGGTGAACAATAAAAATCTACTTCTTTTTCGTCAACTGTTACTTCTGGGCATCTAAAATACTTTTTCTTTCACGGCATTTTAATGCCTTCTCTACTTTTAACTTTTTTAGTTTTAATTGACTTATTCAAAATTTACTTCTTTAAAAATTAATAATTTTATCTAAATAGAATTCTAAGAAAATATACCGGGTGCCCATGAAACATGGGACGCCCCTGTAATTTCTTTATTTGTGAAAATAAAAAGTTTACTATGTTATATAGCGTGAGCAAGCGCATTTATTGAACTAAAAAAATTTACAATACCACTTCCGGTTTTACCGGAAATTACATCAACCCTATTTTTTTACGTATTATTAAACATTGATAAGTTTAAAGTATGTTTGTGACAAAGACAATTTTAATGTAATATTTTCATATATAAAGAAATGACAGGGGTCATGAATTAGACAAAAGAGACGATTCCTTTACCAATTCTAAGAAAAACGTTAAGAATATTTATCTTTCAACAATACTTTATTTTGTATTTGCAGTTTTTATAATACAGTCATACTATTTTAGTTCCAATGTATTGAAATTTAAAATTTCAGGGTTATCCTTTTCACGGATATAAAATTTTAATGGAATTTTCCATTTATAAAATATATATTGTCACCCGTGGGAATCGAAAATGTTAATTATACTACCTGCGCCATTTCTCATTATTAGATTATTAAGAAGATAGTCGACAAAATATTTGAAAAGCGTACTTTTTGCTAGTAAAAATTGATTTTTGGGTATTTGTAATCAAAAATTTAACAAAAACGCTATTGTTTACCTTTTAAATTGAATTTTGTTTTCATATAGAATTTTTGTTTTTCAAATATAATTATATTATAGGGCCATAATTTTGGAAAAATGATAAAAGCGCATTTTTCCAAAAGTACGCCCCTATAATAGACTATACATGAAAAACAAATATTCTATATGAAAACTAAATTTAATTTAAAGGGTAATCAATAGCGCTTTTGTTAAATTTTTTATTAGAAATGCCCAAAACTCAATTTTTACTACCGAAAAGTACGCTTTTCATACATTTTGCCTTCTTAACCTTCTGATGACCAGGTGGGGTTATTATGTGACCCCAGTGCTTATTTTTTTATAGTATTTTTGTAAGTTAAACATTTGGAGCTCAATTTTTTTTAAGCGAGTTTTTCACCTTCCTACAAATTACTATGTTTTACAAAAAAATAAAAAAGTGTGCTGGCTCTGAAATAAAATTATACAATTCTTGTAGGTATTTTTGGGCAGAATTTAAATCTTAACCAGATTTAATCAACTTTTTTAGATATTATCATTTAAATATATATGGACAAAAACATAAATTTTATGATATGACTACGTTTATCTCATGTAACTCGATCCAGATTGGATTGAATAGTGATTGACTAAATCCGCATTTTCTTCCAAAATAAACACGTCGACTTGGATTGAATTGAATTGATGAATCCAATCAGACATGTTTAGTTCGAAAAAAAATGCGGATTGAGTCAATCGCTATTTATCCAATCCGGATCGAGTTACACGAGATAAACATGTAGTTCGACTGTATTTCTATTTTTTTTGCAAACCCAATTTATTCATTTGGTAATTTGTTCAAATTTGGAACACGGTCTAGTTAATTATATCTAGAGTGCAACCTGCAACTATAGAAATTCAAAAGTAGCTTCAGAGTTATGCGGAACACAAAAAGCACAAATTAAATTAATATTAAGTATTTGCGTGTCCAATACGATCGCATTATTGATATTTTTATATTATGCAATTCTTTAGGAAATTAAAAATAATTATTGTGTTGCAATACCCTCAAAGTATAATTTTTATATTCAAAAAATGAAACACCCTACTTTGAGGGCGAATAGAAAAATAACGAATAAAGATACGGTAGAAATATTAAATTCAATATAAAATATAGTTAATTGGATTTAACCAGATATTTTTATAATTTTTTTATTATCGGTATTAACCAAGATATAAGGTTTACAAAAATTATTGTGAATACTCCATTTTTGTTAGGATGCGAGAAAAAATATCCTACACAAGTTTGGAGTGGGTTGTTAACTTTGGAATTTTTTTAATTGACAGCCATTGATCTATGGAATTAAATCAGACCAAAATCGTATTTTAGTCCCAGAATTGTCGCTCCCCTATAATTTCTTAAAATACCCCATTGGAAAATCTACAAAACATAAATTCAACTTTAAAGCTATATAAAAAATTAATTAATGCGAATATTAAAATTCTAACTCATATTAGACGTACGTATATTATTTGTGATTGTATAGTGATTTTTATATATTTTGTGCTTTGGCTCAAATTTTAGTTATTGTGATTAAGGTCGGGCGTGTCGTAATTTTGATTAAATCAGTTTTTGCGTCTAGCAGCCGCGAATCTGTATTTGTCTTGGAATTAAGGTCGAGGAAAATAAATAAGACTTATGAGGGTGACAAAGTGTGATACTAGTTCCAGGTGGAGTTAAAAAACGCGAGTTCTAATAATTTATAACGACAACGTCGCAAAACTTAAAATTGGGGTACTTACACTAACTTCGTCCAAGTTAGTTTCAGAGGAAGAGGGCGCTTTTTCACCCGTTTCCCAATAATTATAGAGTTGGAAATGTCTGTAATTTAATTTAAAGTTATCGGAGTGACCCGTCATTAGCAGAGACGTGACTCAAAAAAATTGGGATTACAAAAAGCGATGTACTTTTATTATAGTGAACCGGCGTATGCCTAAAAATAAATCCAATTTCGCAGAGACGAGCCGTGAAATTGGAAGCAATAAAAGTGAAGCAGGAATCAAAAAGGGTGATCCTGTAGTGAATTGTGCGAATCTGTATCCGCTTCTATTTATTCCCGGAATTGCAAAACTCAAATAAACGAGAATAACTTATAAACTTTTTGTATAATTGTACAATCATGACGGAAGTGTAGTAGCCTAATATGTTCCGGTATTAATTAAAGTGGTGGGAGGTGACGCGCGAGTCATTGCCGTCGAGTGAGTCACTTGTGGTGGGGGAAGGGGGTA
The DNA here is from genome assembly GCA_963971135.1 of Stenus bimaculatus. Taxonomy (NCBI): domain Eukaryota; kingdom Metazoa; phylum Arthropoda; class Insecta; order Coleoptera; family Staphylinidae; genus Stenus; species Stenus bimaculatus. The sequence goes on along the minus strand of OZ020182.1, from coordinate 38,961,659 downwards.
TATATCTGAATCTCCCGAGTAAATTCCTGTCCAGTCCGAAGTAGCGAAAAATCCCGCACGAGACTTTTTTAATGATCATTTATAACGCGCCCGGAAAATAACGAATTTAATGGCTGACGAACGTAATTTATACCCCGGAGAAACTGGCCCTGAAACATCGGTTTTAAAATAAAAGATTCACGAAAAATGCTATTAATTTTTCGTGAATTTTTTATATGCGCTTAAAGTTAGGTGTTGAATTTACAAGTGTCTTAAAAAACGAGTTCAAAAAAAAAAATTGGCAGAAGTTTTTATAATTATAACCGATAAATTTGGTTCCTACTATACCTGATATTACTAGTAACACTATAAAAATTATTGGGAATTTTGAAATCATATAGGGCGCCAGTACGAATTTTTTTCGTGCAACACAAGAAAAATCACTTTTTTTATAAAAATGTGTTTGAACCCTACACCTCAATGTTGAACTACCGTACAAAAAATTTATATAGCGTGATTAATACATTAATGTTGAAGCTATAACGAGAATATTTTATTTTTTTTTAATTTTTAACCAAAAAGTTTTTATGCCCCCGTAAAATTGGGCTTTACCTGTATACGTTTTATCACACAAATGTTTAAAAATTTCATAACTTACTAACGAACCAAAATTTTTTAATAGATTTTTTTTTAAACGCGCTTTGAATTACGTATAATTTAGAAAAAAATTAAGGCTCTAATATTTTCGATTGTAAGTGTTTCTAAAATTTTTCAAAAAAAAATCTCTAATTTATTACAAATTTCGTTCGATAGACTAAAAAATTTCAATATTATTTCAGATAATAGCAGCAATAAAAATAAATAAAATTTCTGGCAAAAGCAAAGCAATAAAGGTAATGTAACGTGAAAATGGGACAAAACAGTTTAGTTAAGCGAGACAAGGACCTGAAAAAAATACAACATGTAGCGGTGTAATCAATCGGACGAAAATGGTGGAGGCGCCGGGTAAAATTACAAGCGGTGAAAAAATGCCAGTTGTGTAATTTACGATGCCAGTTTTTCATTGGGGATGCTCGAAAATACATCATGGGTAACTTCAGCAAGAATCAGGGAAATTCGTGCAAATGCAGTGGATCAATTCTGCGAGCTACATTTTTTTTCATATTATATCGTAAATTTTAAAAACGCGAAATTTGTCAAGGAAGTAAGTGACTGCGAGGTGAATTAAAAAATTGAATATACAGGGTGTCCCATGAATATTTAAACGCACAATTTTAATTTTCTTAAAAACAAATTTTTATAAAATTTAACACCTAATTAAAATCTTTAATCGATGAATACGTAATTACAATCGCATTGCACTTCATTATACGACGAAAAAAATGATGAAACATTGATGTAAACTTCGAAAATCGACGAAAACGTTATTAAAAGTTGTTTTAAAGGACGTTAAATGACGAAAATTTTACCTGAATCGCATTTCACGCCACGATTTCACTAAAACATTGTTAAAACATTCCGCTAGTCGTTGAGAAATGTTTTTAAAACTGAAAAATATATGTAAATATTGCTTAAACCTAAAAGGTAAACATCGTTTATCGACGAAAACATTGCTGAAATTGTATCGTACCTCATGATTTCTCAAGAACATCGTTAAAACATTGGCCCAGTCATTAAAAGATTTTGGTAAAACTGAAAAATCTATGTAAATATTGCTTAAATCTAAGGTTAACATCGTTTATTGATTTAAAGATTGCTGAAATTGTACAGTGCTCCATGATTTTTCAAGAACATTGATGGAACATTGTTTTAAATGTGTAAAATCGAGAAAGAATTGCTAAATGCTGGTGTAACGTCTTTAAGTAACAAAATCATTGCTAGAACATTGTGAGACATTACGCCTATCGTTTTGGAAACGTTAAAAAAAATTGGAAAAACTGAAAAATATTGCTTAAACTTAATATAAACATCGTTAGTCGACGAAAACATTTCTATAATTGTATTTTTCTTCTTCATTACTTTAAACGTAGAAAATCCACGAAAACGTTGCTGCGTTATGATCAGAATCTAAGAGAACATTTTTGAAATGGTATCGGATGTCATGATTCTACAAGATCATTGTTTGAACATTGGGAGTAATATTACTGGTCGATACAAAATTATTCAAATATGACTCTGAACTAGCAAATTATACAAAAGTGATGGTTAAACTTAAATCATTGAAAAGACATCACATAACATTGAATTGAAAAACAATCAAAATTTATTGAAAATCGACTTAAACATACCTAAAACGTAAAAAACGAACAAAATATCGATAAAATGTTTCTGAAATCTCATCGCATATCATAATTCTAAAAAACATTCTTTGAACATCGCAGGAAATGTTGCTGATCGATTAAAAAATAATCAAAAATGTTGATGATGGTAAAAAATCGACTAAAATAATCCTGAAATTCATCGAAGATAGGCAAAATATTTTTACAAAATGTTGAAAATGGTCGAAAATTAATAAGAACATTTTTGGAAAAATTAAAATAAATTGAGAAAACATAAATAACAACCATAAAATCTACGAAAATGTCTTTTAAGTCGTATTGAATGTCATGATTCGACCAGAACATTTGTGGAACATTGCGCGTAATTTGGTTGTCGATTCAAAATTGTTTAAATAAAACGTTGAAGTTGATAATGATAAAAATTTTGCTTAAATAATAATAATAATAGGGTTTAATTAAAATCGTCTTGTTCATCAACATTGATGAAACATTGCTTAAATAGTTAAAAAATCGACGAAAACATTGCAAATCCCAAGTAACAATTTTATTTAAAATTACGTAAAATTTACGTAATATAGGTATATCAAGTCGCCGTGCTCTATACGAATTACGTCGTTATTTCGTAAACTGTACGTAAATTTTACGTAAAGGGGAAAAAATTTACTGTAGTTTCGACGAAATATTTCCCTAATTGTCGACCTATAAGTAAGTTACCTATAAGTTAATTATGTTAAATTTACGTAATGCCGACGTAAAATTTACTACACATTTCCCAAATTGTTCCTAACCTCAATAATAAAGATGTTCTACAACGATTTTGGCTTACGACTACCAACTTTTATTTCTTAGAATGAAATATGTTGGGAACATGAATTCCATTATAAGTTAAAGTGTCCATGATGGTTTACTAATATTTATTATGCATTATATTATGTAGTGTTCGGGGTGTTGTTCAAACTACTCGCCTAGGCTTCAAATTTGGTTGCGATAAAAAAATTCTGTGAAACTTATGGATTTTACCTTGAAATAATACAATTCCCCATTCAAAAATCTTTGTTTAAAAATAATTTTTGTTATTAATTAGATTAGACTTTTTTTGGTATTAGCTTTATATGTGTAATTTCAGTTTTTAAATATTTATTTAAAGAACTGTCGTATGATTTGTTAACTTATTATTTAAAAAACTTTATTTTAATATATAAATAATCATTAATCTTTGATAAATTTATACAAATGATGAAGGAATAAAAACAGCAAAACACGAACCAATTTTGTAGGATGAGTTTATTCTACACTTATCGCCGATGTTTCGACTGAATCTCTGCGTTAATCATGGCTTTAATAGGACTTTTAACTCCATTAATGAACATATAAAATTTACAATAGAAGTTGAAGAAGGAGGAAGGTTACCGTTTTGGGATCTTTTGTTATTGAATAATTATAAACAGGATAACAAAATCACTTTTGATCTATATTCAAAACCGACTGGTTCAAACAGACTTTTAAATTATGACTCTAACCATTCTTTAAGTCAGAAAATGAACATCATCTTACAACAATTGAAAAAAATTAAATTATTATTAGATCCTGTTTTCCAGGAAAAAAATAAACAAAATTTTAAATCCAAATTTAAACAAAATAACTATCGAACAAGGCTAATTAATTCGTGTTATAATAATTATTCAAAGACGGAGGAGGTCAATAGAAATAAGGAAGATGATAACAAAACTATCACACTATCACAAAGACTTAGAAAAATATTATGTACAAATAACAACAAAATTTGTTTTTATAATATTGTAACTAATAATGTTTTATTTTCTAAATTAAAATCATAATTACCAGACTCATTAAGGAAAAACGTGGTGTATAGTATAAATTGTAAAGGGTGGGACCAAAGAATGCTACCAAGGATAATAAAACGGCATTGAGTAATCATCATTTTAAATATGATGATGAATTTGATTTTAAAATATATAAAATTTTAGATGTAGAACCTAACTATTTTAAAAGATTACTAAGTGAGATGATGTTTATACAGAAGAATCATAAAAAAGCGATAAATAATAAACAAGATTGCGAAGGGTTAAGTAAAATCTATTCTTTTCTGATTTACAATAATGATACTTAATTTGAATTGAAAATGTTTGTTTTTATATCTTTTATAAATTATAAAAATTATAAAAAAAATGTTGGAAGCAGGAAGGTCACAATATCTTAGACCATTGGTGATTGGCGACACCACTTCCCCGAGCTATTATTCTTATCTGTATACAGGGTGGCCCAACTAAGAGTTCCCACCCAGGTTATTTCGAAAACCAATAATTTTTTAAAAAAACCCTGAAACTGGTCAATTTTTATTTAGCGGGGGACCAATTTTTATGGTAACGCAAGGGACAACCCCTCACCCAGTTATGCAGGGTAACTACCCCTTCAGAAATCTTAAAAGGCAATAGGGGTCAAGTGATACATCATTGTAAAGCTCCTACTATTCTCTATACAGGTGTCAGATTTTTTTTTAATTTGATGGAATATTTGACAAGTGGTAACATTTTCACGTTAGACATCTAAAACGTGTTTGTAACAGGTAACATGGGTTCAAAAGGCTTTTAAAGCTTGATTTTGTTAAAAGTTACAATAAAAATAAATACAGCCATACATTGAACCCCCACTAAATAACAATTGTTCAGTTTAAGGCTATTTTTCAAAAATTACTTGTTTTCATAATAACCTGGGTGGGAACTAAAAGTATTTTGAAAAAAGACTCTGAAACCGGTCAATCCTTATTAAATGGGGAATCAAAGTATGATTGTAATTATTTTTAACAAAATCAAGCTTTAAAACCCTTTTTAGCCCATGTCACCTATTTAAAACACGTTTTACATGTCTAACGTGAAAATGCTATAACTTCTCAAAAATTCCATCAAATTAAAAAGAATATGACAGTTGTATAGAGAATAGTCGGAGCTTTACAATGATGTATCACTCGACCCCTATTGCCATTTAAGATTTCTGAAGGGGCAGTTTCCCTGCATAACTGGGTGAGGGGTTGTCCCTTGCATAACCATAAAAATTGGTCCCCCGCCAAATAAAAATTGACCGGTTTCAGGGTTTTTTTCAAAAATTATTAGTTTTGGAAATAACCTGGGTGGGAACTCTTAGTTGGGCCACCCTGTATATTAACGATACTTAGGATAAAACAAGATTGGTTGCAGACAAATACATAATTCAAGACATTCATACTAAGTTGGTAATAAAACATTTTTACATTTTTAAGTTGGTGAAAGTTACATTATGGTGACATTGATAACAAATAAATGACACATTAGTATTGACAGCTAAAGGTTGTAGAAAGCCAAATTAAAACGTGTAAGATCAAAGTTTTTTGTGGTAACCTAACCTAACCTAACCTTTTTTTTTTTTTTTTTTTTTTTTTTTTTTTTTTTTTTTTTTTTTTTTTGAGGTTGATTGGGAAATCTTTTAAAGACACGATGGGCTCGTACATTCTACGTTTCTACGCCCAAAGTAGTCTGGGATTCTCTCAGATCTTGAGCATACCCAGTAAAACCCTTATTCCTCACTCTCCGACTGTTGGCCGGTACCACCTTTCGGTATATCTTCAGCCAACAGCCTGTCCTTCTCCCTGTCGGGCCACCACCTTTCACTTATGCGTCCATTACGCTTCCTCATATCACTATCACCTGCGTCCTTCTCGCTTCCTTCAGTGTCACTATCACCTTCCCGTCTATTTCGGCACTGCATCACTTTTCTACCCTCCGAAGCGAACTGAGCTCGTCACCGCTCCTCCGTGAGCTACTTCCGCGTAGCGTCGGTCAGCACTTCGCAATTTCTTGCGGCATTGCGAAACTCCTCGCCGTTGCTAACCGCCCGCCGGTGGTCATTGCTCCTTCCTCCAGCTCGCCCTTCCTGTCCAATTTGGCACCTCTTTCTCCCCCTTAATTAAAATGGCTGAAGAAAGGGCTCCCCCGACCGTTTGTTGTAGGGAACAAACCAAGGGCGCCGGCTGATACTCCACTTCTACCAGTCGCTTACCCAGTTTAATTAAATTAAGCTATCCATTGGATAGCCTAACAATCAACTGGCGGACTCTTATCTCCCCAACGTAGTCTTCCGTGTAGCCGCTCGCGTTTCACTTCTTCCGAGATCACTCTCACGAAGGCACGCGTCGCCTGACCTACTCTCGCGGCCCGCCGAGTCAGCATTTCGCTGCGCTCACTTACTCGCCGCGTACGCTTGGCCTTGCCTCGCCTACTCAGCTGCTTTGTCAGCTTTTGACTTTCGCGCCGGCTAATGTTTCCGCGCACTTACTATTAGATACTTAACTTAGTTAATTACTTGTAGCATCTTCTCCGTCCCGGCTAATGTTTCCGCGCACTTACCTATTATATAAGCTACGTAATCATATTACTTATAACTAACAAATTCTCCGTCCCAGCTTCGCGCAGTCAGCTATTTGCAGCATGAAACGTCTACACTTACTCGCATTGTCGTTCAACGAACGTCCTTGCTCACTCAGCTCCCCGACCTACCGTACGCGAGCGCCCGAGAGCCCGCGTTTGGTGGACGTTTGTTTGCCGCTATGCACCTGCCTCCTCTTCTCGCTGCCTTTCCGTCTCCAATTTCGCCGTCATGACTTTCGTTGCGAACTCCTCGACAGCATCCCACACCAGAGCCCCTTTGGCCATTTTCCTGCCCAGGCCATCCGCACTGAGCCCCTCGGGTCCAAGTGCCCTTCTTAGTTTTTCCCTCTGTTCACTCCACGCTTCGCAGTGCAAGAGGGTATGCTCTGCGTCATCAAGCAGATCCTGGCAGTGTCTGCATTGAGCGGTGGCTCTCTTTTTAAATCTATGGAGATATTCACCAAAGCTTCCATGGCCCGTCATTAACTGGGTCAGATGATGGTTCATCTCCCCATGTTCCCTCGTGGTCCACGGCACGACCTCTGGCACCAGCCTGTGGGTCCATCTCCCGCTACTATCGTTGTCCCACCTTGCTTGCCACCTACTATCCCTTTCGGTTCTCGCTTTCGCCCTCGCCTCAAGGATCTCCTGTCTCCCCGTTCGGTCAAACTCAAAGTTTTCCCTGCGCTCTTGGGCTTGCAGGTCGATTGGCGGTAATCCCGCCAGTACCATGGCAGCCTCGGTCGAGACAGTCCTGTACGCCGCGATCGTTCTAACTGCCGCCTTCCTTTGGACTTTTAGCAGCGTCTCGCGGTTCCTCCTGAACTTGAGGCCGTTGGCCCATATTGGGGCGCCGTACAGTAGCTTAGAGTTGATCACGCTGTTCATGATCATCCTCCTCGTCTTCTGCCTCGGCCCCCCAACGTTTGGCATCAACGCGGCCAGAGCCCTCTCCGTTGTCGCCGCTTCTCCTGCGACCTTATTTACCTGTGGGGTAAATGCCTGATTCCTACCAATCATCACACCCAGGTATTTAAGATGCGTCCCTATCGGTATCTCTACCCCTTCTATCTCCACCGTATACGCCGCTCCTACCCTCCTTGTTGAGAGGAATGCTGCCTCCGTTTTGTGCGCTGCAATTTTGAGCCCCATGCTTCTCATCCATCTGCACGTCCTCATTAGGGCGGCATTCATGTTCTGCACCAGCTCCTCCATCTCCCTCCCGCTTCCTATCAGGGCGATGTCATCCGCAAACCCTACCGTTTGCACACCCCCCGGCAGCTCTAGTCTGAGCACCTCGTCGTATGCAATGTTCCACAGTAGTGGTCCGAGGATTGAACCTTGGGGCACCCCCGCTGTGATTCGCATACGTTCCCTCCTCTCGCCATCCTCATATATCAGCCCTCTATCGTTCAGGTAGCTTCCTACCATGCTCATAAGGTACGGATGTATTCTGTAGCTCTCGACTCTCTTCAGGAGCGCCTCCCACGGTAGAGAGTTGAACGCGTTGCTAACGTCCAGAGTCACGATAACGCAGTGCTTCCTCCTTCTGTAATCGCCCTCGTATCCTACTCTCGCCAGTTCCCTTACCTTAGCCAGTGCTTGCAGGGTTCCCATTCCTTTCCGGAATCCAAATTGATGGGGGGATAAGCCTCCGGTTTCCTGCACGCACCCTTCAATTCTAGCTTTCAGGATCTTCTCGAACAGCTTACCCAGGCCATTCAGTAGGCTTATCGGCCTATATGAGGATGGCTCTCCTAGCGGCTTGTTTCCTTTCCTCGCTAATACTAGCGTTGCCAGCTTCCAATCAGCAGGGAAATCTCCCTCCGTCAGACAGCGGTTATACGTCTCCAGGAATATTTCCGGGGAAACCTCCACCGCCAGCTTGATGACCTCGTTGGGTATGCCATCAGGCCCTGGCGCCTTTTTTATCGGCAGACTTCTTGCTGCCTCCTTCAGCTCCTTCTCGCTGATCTCTACCAATCCCTCTAAGGCTCTATCCTCGGCTCTCTCCCTAGCTGGCAGCTGCGGGAATAAGGCTTCTACCACCCTTTTCACTCCTCCGCCCTTCCCATCCCCGATGGGGGTGCTTGGGGCTCTGAGTTTCTTGGCGACGATCCTGTAGGGTAGGCCCCATGGGTCGTTATCCACCTCATCGCAAAGCTGTCTCCAGCATCTCTCCTTGCTCCTTTTGATCTCCAGTTTGAGCGCCTTTTTCGCCCTGTTTAACTCGCCCTGGGTCGTGGCTGGGATCCCTTCCCCTTTTGCTCTCATCCTTTGCACTACCCTCTTCAATCGGTTGCAGGATTTCCTAAGCTCGGCTATGTCCTTGGTCCACCAGTAGGCTGGTTTCCCCTTTCTCCAGGGCATCGCCTTAGGCATGCTGGCTGCGCATGCCCTATTCAACCGCCCTGTAATCTCCTTGGCCATTTCACTGGCCGAGTTACTCCTCAACCCCGAGTTTTCCCCCCAGTTCTCCATGAATTTATCAGGGCTCAGTTTAGCTACGACCCATCTCCCTTCTCTCGCCGTTGTTGCTGGCTTGCCGCTTCCGTTCTCTTCTTCAACGGAGTATCTGATATACTCATGATCGCTGAGCGTCTCCTCCTCGGTCACTCTCCACTTGGTGACCTTACTTGCCCACTTCTCCGAGCAGAAGGTGAGGTCTATGATTGATGACCCCCCACTTCTTCTGAATGTGGGTTTTTGTCCTTCGTTCATAACCTGCATCCCCAGGGACGCCATCGCTTCGTCCAGAGCCGTCCCCCTTCTCTCCGACCTGCCTGCTCCCCAGCTAATAGATTTCGCGTTAAAATCCCCCGCCACTATGATAGGTTCCTTTTGCCCTCTCACGCTGTCCTCCAGCCGGTCCAGCGTTTCCTCAAACTCTTCATACGTGCAGTTTGGCGAAATATAGCAGCTATATAAAGTCCAAGCACCATACTTCACCCACACAAAACCCTTATTCCGAGTGCTAGTCGAAGTTACTCGTCTAACGGCCTCCCTGCTTGGAAACGCGATTGCCGCCTTGCCCGTCGTGTCCTCGAACCACGTGCCGGCTTTAGCGCACTTGTTTTGTTCGCATACTATAAGCACGTCCGCCTCCTCCTCCCCGCCTGCCTCGCAAAGTAAGGCTTGCGCCGCTCTACACTGGTTTAAGTTAACCTAACCTAACCTAACCTAACCTAACCTAACCTAACCTAACCTAACCTAACCTAACCTAACCTAACCTAACCTAACCTAACCATCAATGTTTCAAAGTTTCACCAACCTAAAGTTTCACAACCATTCTTGCGTTTATCAAAAGTATTTTTTCGACAAACATCATATTTCCCAAGAATATTGTATGGGAAAGGTTATGGTAGTATTATACATGAGAGTTTTGTACAAAAGTGTGTTAATTATGAACTCTAAATGTTTTTAATCATATGTTATTGTAGTTTTGAATTTAAAAAAAAAATGTTTTATTAATTTTTATAAAAAAATTTGTTAATGCATGTTTTTACTGTAAATTAATCATTAATGTCATATTGTAGCCATGATTTAGACAGAGATTCTGTCTTTACCTAATAGGAAATTTTACTTATTTTCTAGCCTATTGGGTAACTTTTCCTTGAAAGTTGGTACCTCAAAGTCAATAATACTTTGAAGTATTTTTGTCCTGAATAAGTAAATTTGACTTTGAAGGCAAGAATAGAGCACGAACGTTTGAGATCAAACGCGAAGTTCCTATAACCTAAAAATAATATAACCCAAAAATTTGTAGCAGTGGTCTCTTTTAAATTTAAAGGTTCATTTAAATTCTGTGAAGAATACCAAGATTATAAATGTAGATGTGGAATCAATTTGACATCCTTTTGTATCCCCTGGTAGTATTTTTTATAAGTAATAATATGTTGTAGACATCCGATCTGATTTTATGAAAGTTCTTCCCATCATGATAAATCAGCTATCCGTTTGAGACAGAATACATTAAATTTAATAAATATCTTATAATTTAATAATTTAATAATAATCTTAAAATTTTAAGGTATACATAATGTTACTATAAAAATATTATAATAAACATCAACAAGTACTTGTGGACAACTTTGAATTAAAAAGTGTCCTAAATTGCATAATTTTTTCTTCATCCATCACTACATAAATTGCCTAGAAAGAATTAAGTCCTCCAAACTTACTAGTTTGACCACAAAGTTATTAATTTAAATTTATTGACTATAATAACCCTAATTTCGACCAATAAGGAAATTTTACTATTAGAGGAAACGCAACCAAATTTACTAAAATTTTACTATGAAGTATTTTTTCCCTAATAGTCATTATAAAAGTCAAATTTCAGTAAGTTTTACTATAAATTTGACCAACAGGACATTTTTACTTTAAAATTCCTCCTGCTTGACGGAATACTAAATTTCTCAGTTCAATTTCGCTGGGAACTTTCAGTGTTTGTTGCATTTTGAGATATTGGTGAACGACTTAGTCTTGGAAAAGATATAAAAGATATTGAAAACTGAAGAAACTTTACTTGAAAAATGAGTTGGAGGAAAGTTCCAGAGAATTTTTTTATAAATCAAAAATTAATTAAAAATGGCTGAATTATTACTGTTTTTCTAAATTAATGTGAATTTATCCATTTTTAGACAAAAGCGCGAATTTAAGACTGAAAAAGGTCTTTAACTTTACAAAAATTACAATTATGGCATAAATTACAGTTAAAGCTTTAATTTTTGCTATTTTATTAAATTATATTTTGATTTTAAACATGGTGAGCTAAAATGATTGTGGTTTGATATGTAAGCAACCAAATACACAGGTTGGTACAACTGAAATCTTAAAAAGAAAATCTCCTAGTAATCCAATGGCGTAGCAAAATTTTTTTCCAAAATTTCTAATTTCACAGGAATTGTCAAATATTGAAAATGTTTTTCTTCATTTTCGAGGCAGATGCTAACACAAAACAAAGATTTACGCAAATTAATTTTAATAAAAACTGACCTTTATGAAATAGAAGGCACAATAACGAAATTCTAAAATCTGAAGTTTTGACACAACGGTAAAAATTACACCTTCGCTTCTGCTTTTGTTAAGTCTAGTTACTTTGTTTTGATTTTGACATGATTTTGTGTTACTATGAACTTGAAGTAAACAATTTCCCCAGATTTTTAGGCGGGAAATTTTAATTGACCACAATCATTTTAGCTCACCCTGTACTTAAATTAGTGGTATTTATGTTCTAAATATCACAAAATCATCCATAACTTATTAACCGATTTTGTTTATTCTTATTGTATTTTGTGTTTAAAATTATTTAGTTTCTCATTTGATAAATTAAATAATAATCAATTATTTTGTAGTAATTTCGAAATTTCCTGTAAAATATAATATCGACATATTCTGTATGTAAAAACCGATTTTGGTTTTCTTGATTGGTATGGTTGCATTACTTTTTTGTTTTAAATATTTTAGATTTTATCGCCAAGTTTTTAAGAACTTAAATACTTTGAAAATAACAATTTTTTTTCTGGCTTATCACATGTTAAAATAAAAGCACAAAAATATACACAAAACTAAACAAGAATTTTTTCCAAAAAAATAGAAATGGTTAATACTGAAAGAGATAATTTTACTTTAATTTATAAAATTTTATTTAAGATTATCTTTAAAATTATATGATTTATCGATTTTCAACAGGTGTACCTTTTTCCATTTTAATAGTAAATTATTTGTTTTATAAGAAAATAACTTAAAAGTGCAAAAAGAAGTGACCAAAAAAAGCTATGGAAAAACTTAAGTTTTAAGTTAACTGGTAGTAAATGAATGATAAATAGCAAAACTACAATACCATATTATAAAGAACTTAAAAGTAGCCCCCCATGGCAGTTTTCATGGAGTTACCTGATGCATAGGTAGAAAAGTTATGTGGGTTTTTATTTTTGGAAAAGTGAGCTTTAACTGGTTGTAACTTTGCAGGGAAGCATTTTTGGGCAAAATGTTAAGGGTTGTTTAGAAGGGCTAAAATGTTGGCAAATATTTGTTCCCAAACCGACTCAGATGCAACCGCACATTGCGCAGTTGCATCTGAGTCGGTTTGGGAACAAAATTTTGGTAACAAATTGTGCCCGTCTAAAACGGTCTTTAGAGGAACTTGTCATCTTAATTGGAGGTGATAAGCCGTTCTGTCCACATGATTACGGGACACCCTGTATAATTTCCTTATTTATGAAAATAAAAATTTGAATTTTGACTTTCAATGTGACTTTCGGTTTTACCGATTTTTTTAAACGTAACATCCAGTTTTTTGTTCATAATTTGAAATTATTTTATTAAAGAGTTTTTAATTTTTTTGAAATTTTGAAAAAAAAATTTTTATCTTCAATTAAAGTTGATAAAAACTACCAAAACTCATTCTTACCCTAGTACAGCCAACATCGGGTCAAAAATGACCCGACATCTTTAAATTTGTTAATATTTATTTTAGTAATTTTTTCGTCGGTTTGATCTTCTGGGTATGCTCCTTTGAGATTATTTGTCATAATGTTATGATAAATTTATTATGTTATTTGCAACAGTTTTGCTCTAATTAATTATTAAAGTTAATGGGTCAGGAATGACCCGCTTTTGGCAGTCCTTGTTTTACATGTAATTTTATACATTCTGTGCAATTTCTTACAAGTTCTAGCATGTTTTCTTATTATATTGGTTTGTAACTTTTCTGGAGCGCGGTTTCAGTGTTCAAAAAGCATTTGAGCTATGCGGTGAGCCAAAATGAGCCGAAAAAGGCCTTTGAGTGAAAAAGAGTTATTGTATTACTGTGAAAACCTAAGTGATATTGACGACGATTTTGATGGGCATAGTAATTGTTCCCACTCAGACAATGACGAATTGAATGAATTGAATAGAGATAACGAGAGTTGACTGATGTTGATGTTATAGAATCTGAGGATAATATTGACGATGAAATAGACGATGCAATAGACAATGAAAGTGGTAAGTCAGAAATAAGAATAATTCATATGATCAACCCCCATCAAATATCTTTTGTTTATATGTAGATGAAGATGGGGAAGGTGGTGATCAATCTCAGCTGGTTTTTGGTCGAACCTGGAAATATATTTCGCCAAAAGCAACAAAAACCAAAATTGCAAATATTTTGACTGAAGCTGGCGGTCTAAATAATAGAAGTATTGATATATCATCAATAATGGATTCATTTTTCTTACTTATATCTGATGATATAATGGAAAAAATAATACTGTTTACAAATATGAAGGCCGTTGCAGACACTGATAAGTGGAATACAACACAACTAGTTTCTAAACATAAACAATGGGAACCAGTTGACAAAATTGAATTGCGTGCTTTTTTTGGTCTAATACTTATTTCTGGACGTTTTCGTGAATCAAAAGAAGACCCAAACCATTTATGGATGGAAGATAATGCTTGTGGTAGGAATATTTATCAGGCTACAATGCCCAGGCAAAGATTTGTGGACATATTGAGGTATATTCGTTTCGACGACTTATCTACACGCGAAGAGAGAAAACTATGTGACAAACTGGCTCCTATTCGTGAAGGAAGTGATATATTTACTAAAAACTGCAGGGAATCATATAATGCATCTGCTTGTGGAACCGTAGATGAACAGCTACTTTCATTTCGTGGTCGTTCCTCATTCAAAGTATATATGCCAAGCAAACCAGGAAAATATGGCATCAAGATTTAGACCCTGTGTGATGCAACTACATCATATTGTAGCAATTTTGAGATATACCTAGGAAAAATTGGCAATATTCCGGAGAAAAATCAAGGTCCCCGAGTGGTCAAAACTCTATGTTCATTTTGGTATGGCACTGGACGAAATATACTACGGATAATTTTTTCACTGATATATCTTTGGCGGAAACTCTTCTTTCTAATAAACTTACTTTAGTAGGCACTATGCGAAAGAACAGAAGAGATCTTCCGAAAAGTTTCATAATATTTATAAACGGATTTTTCAAAATTTCAAAAAAAAAATAAAAAAATTATCACAAATATACTCCTTTTCTAAATCAGTCCTTAATTATGAATAAACAAATTTGGTGTTACACTTTAAAAAATAAGTTGACTTCTGGTAAAATCGGAAGTGATATTGATAAACTTGAACCATACAATATAGTCAAATTTTAAATTATTTTCATAAATAAAGAAGTTATAGAGGTGACCCGTGTTTCGTTTCCACCTGGTATAATATTTATGCAGTTTTACTATGGACTGTATATGTGTACCAAAATATATAAGAATTGAGCCCTTGCATTTTTTCGGTTTTTATTAAAAAAGTAAAACCTGAAAAAGTGATTGATTTTTCATTTTTTGATTAATTTTTTTACTCCTGGTCTCTTTACGAAAAAAAAATTGTGAGCAATTTTATTATTTGGCTGTGACGGGAGGCGCTCCCTCCATTAAAACGATCGGCTGCTGTCGGACGGGTGCGCATAAAGGGTGCGCTTTAAATTGATGCATATAAAAATTTGCAACCGGTATACCCAAACACAAGACCAGTCAGTATGAAAAATCACCTAATTATGCCGCAATTAAAATATTTAACAAAATTCCGGCTGGTATTAGGGAAAACAAAAATGTGTACCAATTTAAGAAAAAACTTAAGGACTTTTTTATTAATAAGTGTTATTATAACCTGAGTGAATTTTATAATGAATAGGGTGTATGTATGTATCGTTTGTAAATCTAAGTATATTTTGTTGTATACAACTATTTTGACTAAACTTATATCATGTTTATTGTGATCAACTGGTTTAATAAATTTTATCTTATCTTATCTTATTTTTTTCTCAGTAGACAAGACAAAGATTTATGCAAATTAATTTGGATAAAAATTGACATTTATGAAATAGAAGGAACAAAACGAAATTCAAAAATCTGAAGTTTTGAAACAACGCTAAAAATTAGAGCTACGCATCTGCTTTTGTGAAGTCTAGTTACTTTGTTTTGATTTTGACATGATTCTATAAACTTGAAGCAAACAAATTCCCCAGATTTTTAGGCGGGAAATAATTTTTATTTCATAAAACAATACCTTATTACGAGTGCTTTACAACGGTATCAAAAAATTGACACTAGCGCCATCTTTATGTGATTAAAAAAATTATTAACTTTCACCTTAAAGGATAATTTAAGGTAATGCATAAAATTCATTACTACCTAATTATTTGGAACATTCAAAAAGAGTAAAAGACATATCGTATTATTTTTGAAAAACATTATTTTGAACTTATCAAAAAAATCTCTCGTTTGACATGACTTCACTATGACGTCATAAACATTTTTTTAAAGGGATTTATATGGTTTTTATGGAATAAAACAGTACCTTATTTAGAGTGTTTTACAGCAGTAAAAAAAAGTTAATACTAGCGCCATCTAGATGTAATTTAAAAAAAATATTTAATATCACCAAAATCGATAGCTTAAAGTAACGCATAAAATTCATAACTACTTTTATATTTAAAATTTTTAACATCGATAAAAAACCTTATCTGGAACTTAAAAAATATTTTAAGTTTTACAACAGTACTAAAATGTTTAAACTTAAGCCAACTAAATGTAATACAAAAATAAATTCAATTAGAAATTATAGTTAACAAATCAAATCGAAAATTTTATAAAATATTTCGCACAAGGGACGTCGAAAATAACTAATTGGTTTAAGTTAAATGTTCCAACTGTTGATGAGCAGTACGAGTGAATATAGAATTAACAGTAATTTCTAAAATTTCGGGAGAAATTTGTGCAATTTCCTCGCGTATTCTGATTTTTAGACCTTCCAATGTAATAGGTCTGTTGATATAAACTTTACTTTTTAGATGGCCCCCATAAAAAAAAGTCCAATGGCATAAGGTCCGGCGATCTGGGTGACCATTCCATATGACCTCTGCGACCATCTTTCAGGAAAAATTTAAATATTCTTTTACTTGAAAGCCAAAATGAGGTGGAGCTCCAAACAGAATTATTGGGAATAGCATTGTCATTGGGATTAGGAAATAAAGCAGCTAAAACAGGAATTAAGCCAGTTTGAAGAAAATGTAAAAACGAGCTGCAGTAAATGTATCTAAAAAAAAGGGCCAATAACTCTATTTGATAAAAAATTATTAAAAATTTATTTTTTTTTAATTTCATCTAGAGTGCGCTAGTATTAACTGTTTTTTACTGTTGCAAAACACTCTTAATAACTATTGTTTTATGCCATAAAAACAATATCAATCCCTTTAAAAAATTAAAATTTTTTGATGAATTCAAAATAAACTTTTCCAAAAATAATACGACACGTCTTTTACGGTTTTTACAAATTCCAAAAGATAACGTAGTTATGATTTTTATTCCTTATTTTAAACTAATGTTTAAGGGAAAATTTAATAATTTTTAAACCGGAAGATGGCACTGGTATAATCTTTTTGGTACCGTTGTAAAACAGTCTTAATAAGGTATTATTTCATGGTATAAAAACCATACCAATCCATTTAAAAAAAAACTATGACGCCATAGTGAGGTCATGTCAACTAAGAAAAAATATTGTTGGGTTCAAAATAAAGGTTTTCAAAAACAATGCGACACGCCTTTTACGGTTCTTAAAAATTCCAAAAGATAACGTAGTTATGATTTTTATTCCTTACTTTAAACTAATGTTTAAGGGGAAATTTAATAATTTGTTTAAAAACCGGAAGATGGCGCAGGTATAATCTTTTTGGAACCGTTTTAAAAAAGTCTTAATAGGGTATTATTTTATGGTATAAAAACCATATCAATCCATTTAAAAAAAAATTATGACGCCATAGTGAGGTCATGTCAACTGAGAAAAAAATATTGTTGGGTTCAAAATAAAGGTCTTCAAATACAATACGACACGTCTTTTACGGTTCTTAACAATTCCAAAAGATAACGTAGTTATGATTTTTATTCCTTACTTTAAACTAATGTTTAAGGGGAAATTTAATAATTTGTTTAAAAACCGGAAGATGGCGCAGGTATAATCTTTATAGTACCGTTGTAAGAAAGTCTTAATAAGGTATTATTTTATGGTATAAAATCCATATCAATCCATTTAAAAATAAATTATGACGCCATAGTGAGGTCATGTCAACTGAGAAAAAATATTGTTGGGTTCAAAATAAAGGTTTTCAAAAACAATGCGATACATCTTTTACGGTTTTTAAAAACTCCAAAAGATAATAGCATATATTCTGCGACCGTGATGAAAATTTTAGAGACGTTGTTAAAGTTAATCACGTCATTAGGGAAATATTTCTCATGAAGAAATATTTTTTAATCACGTGCTTAACTTTAACGACGTCTCTAATTTTTTCATCACAGTCGCTGAATACAGGCTAATGTAGTTATGATTTTTATTCCTTACTTTAAACTAATGTTTAAGGGAAAATTTAATAATTTGTTTAAAAACCGGAAGATGGCGCTGGTATAATCTTTTTGGTACCGTTGTAAAACAGTCTTAATAAGGTATTATTTTATGGAATAAAAACCATATAAATCCATTTAAAAAAATTTTTGACGCCATAGTGAGGTCACGTCAACTGAGAAAAAAATATTGTTGGGTTCAAAATAAAGGTTTTTAAAAACAATGCGACACGACTTTCACGGTTTTTGAAAACCCCAAAAGATAACGTAATTATGATTTTTATTCCTTACTTTGAACTAATGTTTAAGGGGAAATTTAATAATTTGTTTAAAAACCGGAAGATGGCGCTGGTATAATCTTTTTGGTACCGTTGTAAAACAGTCTTAATAAGGTATTATTTTATGGTATAAAAACCATATAAATCCATTTAAAAAAATTATGACGCCATAGTGAGGTCATGTCAACTGAGAAAAAAATATTGTTGGGTTCAAAATAAAGGTTTTCAAATACAATAAGACATGTTTTTTACGGTTCTTAAAAATTCCAAAAGATAACGTAGTTATGATTTTTATTCTTTACTTTAAACTCACCCTGTATACAAAATAACATTAACATTACTAATACAATTAATTTTTAATAATTGTCAATGAGTACACTAAGTTGTCACCATCGCAATAATTTGCGATCATCTCATAGTTTCTAACTAGGAATTGAGATAGTTGTACCATGGACCCACCATTTACCACTACAGTACACCTTGATCTCAAATAAATTCGGTCCATGGACGTAGGGTACTTCTTGATTTCGATTGCGTAATCGAATGTACTTTCGCTCCCTGTATCGATCCTGAAGACGCACCATTTAGTGACCCCACATGCGTAATCGATGGACCACATGAAAATGAAGAACTCTTCGTATACGTGGAAATACGAACAATGGTAGTCGGTCCTCGTGCTTGGTCCAAGGATAATAAATTTTTGCCGAGTAAATTCCTTTTTCGCGGTAGTATACAAAGATGTAGGATGATGGGACTGGTAGTGTCTTACAATGCTGGTAAGACTACCTTCCCAGTTGCAGAAAGCTGAGCCTACCTTCCGCAAGGGACACTTCAGGGTACGAAACTTACATGATAATTCATGCGAAATAATGTTCGTACCAGAAATAATATTTTCGCACCCTGAATACTTGTATTTGCATGGAAATTGGAGTTTTGCGTGGATCTTCTCTACGCTCCATGATCTTGCAGACTTCGGCGATAACTGACCTCTGCACGTTGGACAACTGGGAAGTTTCGGGTAGCAGTTGTAACAACAACTATGTCCCACCAAACACTGTAGGATTGGAGGATGCATGTAGCATCTACAAACGGGACACTCGAATTCAGTAATCATGTCATTCACTTCAATTGTCCTTTGCAAATCAGAACTGAAAATAATAATAAAAATTAGTTTAAAGCAAAAAAACAAAAAAGCAAAATTATTGCAATTTTTTTATAGAAATAGGTTAAACTGTAGGAAATAAAATAAACTCACCTCATGTTGGTTAAATGTAAAATAAGTTGAAATAAAAAACTGGGTAAAACAAAAATCTTAGAGTTGAAGGCTTCTTACTTTTCTCAAAGCTCAGTTAAGAATGTTAGCAGTTTATAATTTTCTTAACTATTTAAGCATACCCAAGAATAATTTGGAGGCCTTTAATTTGTGTGTCATTATCTTAAATTTCCAGAAAGAGGTTTAAGTTGGTCAGATGGGCTCTTAATTACGTTTACCCCCTCCCATTATGAATGGAATACTCATTACTAGATATTATACCTGCAAACTAACCCTAAACGCAATTGCAACAAATTTGAATATTTTAAATTTATAATTTTTAAATATTTATGGTTTTATTTATAAGAATTATGCGATATATGAACGAAATTTTGTATTATTTTTTTTCAATTTTTGAAAACTGCAGGTTGAAATAAAATTCATTATTGATTATGAAATAACTCTTGTGTTTATTTTAATTTCAGGCCACGACATACAAAATTAAAAAGATTTATACAAATAATATATGCAAAATGAGTAAAAATTTTTGGAATAAAATTTTGAATCACTGAGTTCTGCGATCTGAAATTTTTTTTAAATGTAATGTAATTTTAAAGTTATTAGGCTAAAACTAACGTAACATGGTAAAAAATTATAGTTTTTGAAATCAGTACTAAAAATTATGTGGAATTCTCAGAAGTTTGATAAAAGAGATTAAAGATATTTTTGTTAATTTATTTTTACCTACACTTGCATTTTCAATCACAAAAAACAAAGAAAAAACAATGTTTAATTTTTGAGGTTTTTAAAATCGTTGATTTGACTTAAGCCATTTGTACAAACTTCAGAGTATTTAAGTTAAAAATTTTTGAATAATAACTCAAAGCTGGAAACTAAATTTTATTGAATTTATTTTCTATAAAAACTGTCTTATAAAATACCGTTATTTTTTAAATAATCAAAAATAATAAACATAATTAAACAAAAATACGTGTATTGCCTTAAAAAGAATTCGAGTTATTTTAAAAAATTGATAATAATTTTAATTAAATAATGATAAAAATCTACAGGGTGTTACACTTTTTTTCCAGCAAAAAATGAACATTTAAACCAGTTCTCAAAATCCGTTGCGTTATAAAAAAAGCGCCTGTACTGAAAGGTAAAAAAGTTAGAGGAATTCCAAGTGGAACATTAAAAAAATTAAGAATTTGTAAAAATTGCACTATTTTACTTATTGCATTTATAAGATGACTTTCAAAGATTTGTAAAGAAATAATAATGTGAGCTAAAATTCATTTCGCGATTAATTTAAATAAATTAAAAAATTCTGCAAAAAATAAGATCGAGTTTATTGAAAAATTCTAAGGAAATGAGATTTTCTAAAAACTATACTATTTAACTTGTTAAAGCTGCAAGATGATTTTTAAAAATTTATAAAAAAATACTAAGTGAGCTAGAAATACTTTTGTGATCGATTTAAATAAATTAGAGAATTCTGCAAGACATAATTAAGTTTTTTTGAAAAAATCCAAGGGGAACATTATAAAAACACTGAGATTTTGTAAATATTGCACTATTTTACTTGTTGAAGTTGTAAAATGATTAAAAAAATATAAAAAAACAACTAAGCAAGCTGGAATTAATGTAGCGGTCGATTTGAATCAATTAGAGATTTCTGTAAAAAATTAACCCGAGTTTGTTGAAAAAATCCCTGGGAAACATTAAAAAAATTGTGATTTTGTAAAATAGCACTATTTTACTTGTTGAAGCTGAGAAATGTTTTTTAAAAGTATATAAAAAAATAACCAAGTGAATTAATTTTGTAGTTGATTTGAGTAAATTAGAGAATTCTGCAAAAAATAAACTCGAGTTTGTTGAAAAAATCCAAGGGGAAAATTAAAAACAAATGAGATGTATCCAACAGCATTGTAAAATATTTTTATGTCCTTGAAAATACTTCATAATAACCTTGTACCTCTGTTATTTTTATTTGTAATAAATAAAAAATTTTTTTTTTAAAAATCACGTTTATGGATTTACAATTTAAAAAAATGGTGGCATTTTTAAAAAATGAATCTCTGAGATCTGTGATCAGAAAATTTTCTTGAATGTAATGTGTATTTATTTTATAGCTTTTTTCTTATTTGTAAAAATCTTCAAATTATGCAAAACAAGTACATAATTTTTAAAATTCTCTGAGGTTTAATGAAAGGGATTTAAGAGGATAGTCCGCCAAATGTTTGAAATGCGTACTCCTCGCTAGTAAAAATTGATTTTTTGGTGTTTGTAATAAAAAATTTAACAAAAACGCTCTTGTTTTGCCTTGAAATTGAATTTATTTATCATATAGAATTTTTTTTTGATGTATATAGTCTGTTATAAGGGAGTAATTTTGAAAAAATGATAAAAACGCATTTTTTTAAAAATTACGCACCTATAATTTATTAAACTTAAACAACAAAAATTCTATATGATAAATAAATTCAATTTGAAGGCAATACAAGAGCGTTTTTGTTAAATTTTTTATTACAAACACCAAAAAATCAATTTTTACTAGCGAGGAGTACGCATTTCAAACATTTGGCGGACTATCCTCTTAAGTCATTTTGTTACAAATTTTGGTTTATTTATTATTATATCTGCATTTTCAATCACAAAAAAAAACATTGTTTATTTTTTGTGGTTTTTAAAACCGTTGATTTTGATTTAAACCATTTTTAATAAATTTCAGAGTAATTAAATTAATAATTTTGGAATAATAACTATAAAGTGTATTAATTTAGTTAATAATTTCTCAAAAATAATAAACATAATTAAACAAAATTCTAAAAACAATATTTACGATTAAAATTGATTTTAAATTATACCTGGAAATTGGATTAATACATTCATTATATTCTTAAGCCGTTTAGACGAATTTTGAAAATGAACTTTACTAATAAATTAAGCCCCTGGTCTACGTTAATAACTTCTTAGAATTTATTTATTACAATTATTATTCTGCTTCAAATTTATACTAAATTTTATTTAATGTTTCATTCTTCGAATGATTTTTGTTATGACGAAAAACAATTGCAAGTAACATCTAGGTAATTATAACCTAACTTTTGCACGCCTCTTACATTGTTAAAAATTTTATATCACGTTGATAATTATGTTAAAATGTATAATGTTAATTAACCTCTGAGGAAGGTTTCAAAATAAACAGAAACTTGTCAGATGTATGTAAACAATTGTTTATTTTTTATCCATATACGCTACAAATCCCAGTACTGATAATAAAAAGCACAAACAAGAAAACATTCAACAAAGATCAGATGATATATCGAGTGATCATGAAACGTAGGCCACCCCAGTGTTTTCTTTATTTATAAAAAATGAAAATTTTAGTATTGTGCCTAAGTGGTAGGCTAGTGGCTGGAGGTAGTAGCAAAAATCAAAAAAAAAACATTGTTGTACTTGCGACTAATCTTTCGGGGTATTTATTGAGTTGTATAAGTGACAACAAGTAGATAGGCTTAGTAACTTAATACGTTAAAATAATTAATAAAAGTAAATATACTTCATAAAAAAACCAGAGCATACCTAATCGCAGGAACAGAAGCTTGATTGAAGACAATTTAAATACCAGGATGTGAATCGTGTATGACATCATATCGAACGTGTTAGTGTCAAACACTATTCGAGCTCGAAATATCACAGAAATTTTAACAATAAGCTTACAAAAATCAATAAAATTGAATAAAAGAGTTACAATTGTTTTCAGTTGATTTCAGTAGATTTCAGTACATATTTCGAATTTTTTAGTTTTTGTATGTTTCTATATTTTGTTGCTAGAGCAGCTATTGTTTAAATAGTATTAGTATCTTAGTATTCTAAGTCTTTTATCTCCTCTCGTATCATCTAAGACCATTTCCGGTAATCGAGTATTGATAAAGTTTTTACCAAATGAGCGATTTTTAAAAATGCATGCATACAAAAATTCATCATAAAATTTTTATTAATTTGGCAGCAATTAAAAAAATTATTAAAAAAAAATTAGCTTCAGAAGCTTAAGAGGATTGGGAGTCTAAGTAGAACCACGCTCCGATAGTAAACGTATATTTGGAGCTTCTTCTTGAATTTGGGGAAGAAATTTTTTCCCAAAGTACATCCCACATAATTGGGCTGAAAGTACCAATAAAAATCTTCATTTCTGTTATATTTTAAAATTTGTATCACCTAGACTACGAAGGTAGTTGCTGCTTTTACTGTTAAAATGCGCGTTCAAAATTTACGAAATATGCCTTGCAATTATTTCAAACTACAACCATATTTTGTAAATAACATTAAGTTTTATAATTGCATAGTTTAAATAACATTCATGGCTAGACTTCTATACGACGACTTTTTGAAAAATTAAATTAATAAGTCCAAAAAATAGGTTTAAAATAGGCCAAATTTTACGTATTTTTAATGATTTTTTTTGGCCATTTTGGATATGATATATTAAAAACCAGCTGCACACAATTCTTAAGCAAAGGTTCCACTTTCATATGATATTCTTATTTGGTATATAGCTCAATAAATATTCGCGTAGTTTGAAATATAAAAACAGGGAAAAACGCATATAATTTTGTAGACTCCATATCCTCTTAAGTGAGTTTGTCCTTTTCCCTTATTATCAATAAATCTAAAAACGGTATTCTGTTATCCCGTTCTAATTTATTTAACAAGGAATATGTACATTTTTATAAGATTCAATCATTCAACTTGATGTTGGTATAAGATGGAATCTTATAGCACAAAAAAAAATACATACATAAGGTATGAAACAAGTGAACAAAAATTAAAACTTAAAGTAAAATTGAAAAGAGAAGAAATAAATGAATAATAATAAATATATAAAGAGAATCAAAAAAACATTACAAGAACTAACTATTTTCCTGTGTTTTTAATATATAATTTTGTATTTTTATTTTAAAATTTTTAAAAGATTTTATGTTTTGAATGTCTAATGGTAAAATATCATATTGTTGGACAGGTCTAAATAAACAATTATTTTGTCCTTTATTGGTATTAATTGAATTTAAATGAATTTTATTAGAATTTCTTGTGTTAAACTTATGAATCATTTTATTTGTTTTTATTTCAAAATTTGATTTAAATAAACTATTTTTAATTTTAAAAATTAGTTTGCAGTTTTCCAAAAGTATGTATTATGAATATTAATAATTTTGGTATTATTATAAACTTCTTTAGTGGGTGTTAAAAATTTAAAATTAAATAATGTTTTAATTGCCTTAGTTATTCTTTGTGCATTATATTTATTATAGCTAAGTTGCATTGTGACCATATCGGAAGACCGTATGTTATATTGTTCTGTATTTAGTATATTATTCATATATATATATGAATAATATATATATATGAATAATATACTAAATAAGCAATTTTAGCTGGAAATGGTCCTGATCTTCTAAATGCACCAATTAGTGGAATAATTTTGGATTTTAATTTTTTTAAATGTACATCAAACTTAAGTTTATTATCTAAAATTATTCCTAAATATTTAACACTTTCAGATAATTTTATTTTTTTATCATTAATGTTAACATTGATATTTATATTTGGCTTATTTTTTTGTTTAAAAATTAAAATTTCAGTTTTATCTATATTAATTGTAAGTTTATTACTAATTAACCAGTCATTATATTTTTCTAAATCTTCATTAATTATTTTTTCAAGATCTTCTTTATTTTTAGAATTATATAGTAAAACTGTATAATCAGCAAACATAATGTATTTACCTTTTAACTCACTATATTTTATATTTTGAACATATAATAAATATAATAAAGGTCCAAGGATTGATCCTTGAGGTACACCCACAGATATATTTAAAGGGGTACTCAAAAAGTCATCAATTTTTGTTTGAATTATTCTATTCTTCAAATATGAAGACATTAAATTATAAAATTTACCCCTTATGCCTAATCTATATAAATGACTTAACAAAATATCGTTTTCCACAGTATCAAAAGCTTTTTTCAAATCAACAAAAACTGCAGCGGAATATTTGTCAGAATCTAATGAATTATTAATGTAATTGATAACTTCTAATAGTGCTGACTGTGTTGAGCTATTTGTTTGAAAACCAAATTGATAATTATCTATTTCCAAAGTATTATTCAAAAATTTAATTAATCTGTTTTATAATAATAATAATAATAATAATAATCTTTATTTCCCAACAGATTTATACAAATCCAAGTTACAGGAAAATTTCTTAAGCTAAAAAATAGAAAAAGTGAATTTAGTGAGAAAATAACTAATAATTAAAGTAACATTTAAAAATTTTATATACTTAGTAATAACAATAATAATTTACGATTAATATCAGTATTTCAAAGATTAATTAAAAAGTGATAAGCTTGTTATGTTGTTTAAGTTGCCTTGATTAATGTCGAAAACATCTAAATTGAGGTAATTAGAACATTTATTATATAGATTAACAATATAATTCATTGGTGAATAGCGATGTTGGTTGTTGCTGCAGTTTTTAACGTAAAAGGTTAGCGATGTCCTGCTGTTTAATCTCGGTACCAAGAAGTTGAGATGCTCCAGTAACTCGGGGCTGTCAACATTGGAATGTATCAATCCATGGAGAAATTTAAGGCTATGTAGGTTACGTAGTGTTTCGATTGATTTTACGTTAAATTCGTCCAAAAGAAAACTGTATGAACAATTTCTCTCGGGGAAGCAATTATACTTAACTTTGTACATGTTTTTTAAATGTCTTTTTTGGGGTTTTTCAATACTCTTAATGTGAACTGCATAGTACGGATTCCAAACTAAATCACAGTAAGTCAAGCGACTTCTGACGAAGGCATTGAACAAGGTGTGATGTACAGATATATTACTAAATCCTCTAGTCATTCTGATTATAAATCCCAAGAATTTGGTGGCTTCAGAGGTTATTTTTTTATAATGACTTACGAAGCTAAGATCTTCATTGAAAGTTACACCTAAATCCTTTATAGTATTCGTTTTCATCAATCTAATGTCATTTATGTTGTATTCATAGATGAGAGGATTTCTTTTCCTTTGATAGCTCATTATATAACATTTGTTTATGTTAATTGTAGTCCATTTATTGTGCACCAATTATTTATAAGATTGATGTCATTTTGGAGCGATAAACAATCAGATGTACTTTGACAAACTCGATACAATTTGACGTCATCTGCATAAAGTAAACATTTTGAGCTTAACGAATTACATATATCATTCACATACATGTTGAACATTAAGGGACCCAGATTAGAGCCCTGCGCCACACCACTGGTTGCAGTATAGGAGAATGATCTAACTCCCTTAAACTCCACGTACTGCTTTCTATTTGTTAAATAAGATGTTAATAAATTTATAAGGTTGTCTTGAAGACCAAATAATCTCATTTTATCCAGTAGTAAATCATGAGGAATTTTATCAAAAGCTTTACTTAGATCACCATAGAACACATCTACTTGCTGATTTTTTTCAAGTGCATCTGAGATATATTGAGTAAAAGTGATAAGATTTGTGCAGGTAGAACGACCTTTCCTAAAACCATGTTGTCTGTCAGATATAATATTTGATACATGTTTTTGAAGATTTAGACAAATAATAATTTCAAATATTTTGGCAAAATTGGAAATTATAGAAATCGGCCTATAGTTAGATGCTACATTATTTGGACCACTTTTGTGAACCGGACAAACTCTTGATAATTTCCAGATGTCAGGAAATGTTTCTGAGGAGATAGCTAAGTTCATTAAATATTTCAGAGGTTCTGCAATAATATATATGCAATCTCGGACAATAATAGCTGGAATTTTATCAGGTCCAGCATTAAGGTTATCTTTAATGTTTTTAGCCGCTTTGATTATATCGGTTTCCTCGATTTTACTTAGAGAAATGTTTGGATGTGGACTCAGAATATTTAACTTATCATTAGGTGCAACGTTGGTATAAACACTTTTAAAAAAGTTTGCAAACTCATTAACTATTTGAGTAGAGCTGGTAGTATTCTCATTATTAATAGTAAATGTTCCAGGAATTCTTGTTGTGCCTTTTTTCTCATTTACGAAGGACCACAAAGCATTTGGGTCTGAAGTTATTTCACTTTGAATTTTATTTATGTAAGTATTGTAATCTCGCTTAACTTGTGTATGAATGCTCTTTCTTAATAGTTTGATCTTATTCAAAAGAGCGTTGGAGGAATTGCGTTTATATTTTTTTCTTAGACGTACTTTGCTTTTTATGTCCTTGATTAGAGTTTTAGAATACCAATTTGGAAACTTATTTTTGGAGCGAGTTGTTGAATGTCTTAGAGGTACATGTTTATCAAAGATATTATATATCATCGAATAAAATTCAGTACATGCGACGTTTATATCTTGAAAAGATTGCAGAATAGTCCAGTTTATCTCGGATAGTTCCTTGTAAAGGCTATGAAAGTTAGCTTTCTTGAAATTATATATTTTGTCGGTTAAATTATGATTTTCAGCTACAAATGCGTCGGAAAAGTCTTCACATACTTCAAAATCAATAGCCAATGCAGGGTGGTAATGATCCTCGGGAACCAGTGGGCTATCGTCCTTTAAAACGGTTATACTGAAGCTTGGGGCTGAACATACCAAATCCAACAACTGTCCTTTTTGATTCAAAATATTGTTTGTTTGCTGTAAATTGTAAAATTTTTAACACTATTTCAAAAATTTTGGAAAAGTTCGACAATAACGAAATTGGTCTAAAATTAGAAGGGTCATTTTTATTTCCAGATTTATGAATCGGAATAATTAACGCTTTCTTTAAATAATCAGGAAATATTCCTTCTAAAATATATTTATTAATTAATTTTGTAATTATTTTTAACAATGAATTTTTAACAATTTTTATTGTTTTTGATTTAATATTGAAAGGTCCAGTAGATGAATTGTTTTTTAAATTATTTATAATATACAAAATTTAATTTTCATTTGTATCTTCTAGAAAAATTGTTTTTTTATTAAAGGGTATATTAAATCTTTCAGAATTCTGTAAAGTATTTTGATTGATATTCTTAGCTAAATTAATTCCAATATTTGCAAAATAATTATTAAATATATTAGCTTTTTTATGATTTGAATCATTACAGCTGTTTATTATTTGAAGACTTTGATTATAACATGTAATAACATGACATTTTATTGTATATAATATCATTTAAATGTTGCCACAATTTTCTGGGATTGCCATTAGCATTTTCAATCATTTTAATATTATATTCTTTTTTTTTTCCTTTTTAATCATACTTTTTATAACTTTACATATATCATCATATTTTTTTTGTAAATTTGGACAATGCTTATATTTTAACTTTTTAAAAATCAGATTTCTTGCTTTAATTTTTGTTATATTATCTAAGTCATCCACTTATTATCAGTTCTAACTTTATATTTAATTTCTGTTGTATTTTGTATAATTACATTATTAATAATATTATCCAGTTGTTCAAAATTACTTGGATTGAGAAAATAAATTTGCTCCGATAATTCTTTCTCAGTTTGATTATAATTAATTTTTTTAAATACTTTTATATCCATTTTTGAGAGACTTTTTTTAATTTATTCTAAATTTAAATGTATAATGTTATGATCACTTATACAGCTTTCCTTAATAATAATATTATGATTAATATTATAATAATTTGAAACAACATGATCAATTATAGAGCCACCTTTTGATTTATTTGGTCTTGTAATATAATTTGAATTAATTTCATTAATAATTTTGAAACCATTGCTATTAATAATTCCTTCATATTTTTCTTTAATGTTTAAATTGTCTAATAAGTTAATGTTCATATCTCCTATAATTAGTGCTTGTTTAGATTCCGTTAATATTTTATCAAAGTAATCAAAAAAATCTTGTTTAGAAATATTTGGAGGATTATAAACTGCAATAATTTTTAATTTTGGGGTAGTATTTAGTATTTCAAAAATAACTGTATTAAATATATTATTAGAATTACATTCTATAATTTTATAATTAATATCACTTTTAATAAATATACCAATACCTCCACCCTTTTTATCTTTTCTACAATTAAAAATAGTATTGTAATTTTTAATATTAAAATATTTTGTTTCATCATTTTGAATCCAAACTTCTGTTAAAATAATAATATCAGGATTATTATTAAAAATTATTATTTCCAATTCATTTAATTTGTTTTTCAAACTTCGTATGTTAATATATATAATTTTTAAATTACATAAACCTAAATTACGTTTATTTAATTTATATTTTCGATTCATATTAATGTATGACTGTTATAATTAGTACTGCTTTTAATATAATTAATTTGTTTTAAAATATTTGGACATAAGAAGCTAGATGATTCGTGATCTGTTTTAAGATTCTGATTATATTGTCTATTATTATACTTACAGTTAGCACATTGAAGGGTTTTTGATGTACATTTAAAACTTTCATAATCGCCAGCACAATAACGGCAAATTAATTTATTTTTACAATCCTTAGTCTTGAGGTCGAATTGTTGACATTTAAAACACTGTCGTATGTTATAATCAGTATAAACTTTATGAGTATTCCATTCTATGTTATTATATTTTTCACTAACAACTTTTTTATATGTTTTACCAGGCATTTCAATAAATAATGTAAATGTATTATTATAAGAAGATTTCTTTGAAAAAACAATGTTTAATTCATCTTCATCATTAAAAAATGATTTTGGGCAATTAAAATATTTCTAAGTTCATCATTACTATATTCTCTTTCCAATCTATGAATTTTTATTCTTGGGTTTTTAAGATTTTTAAATTGTATTGAAAATTCATTTCCAATTTCTTTTGATAACTTATCTTTTAATATGTTTGAACAATTATTTGATGTTTTAATTAGAACACCGCCATTTTTAATTTTTTTTATTTCTTTAATACCAACATTAATATGACTTGGTTTTATCTTTGATTTTAGAATATTTAAAGTTTCTTCACTATTTAAATTTTTATTCAAACTTGGTTTAATAACAATTATTTCATTTTTTGACATTATACATTTATCCAAATTTGTATTATTTTTAACAATATCTGAATATTTAATATTTGTGGATGTTTTTTCATCAATTTTTGATATAATGGTTTCAAATTTTGGTTACTTTTAATATTATTTAAATAATTGTTACATGAAGAACAAAACCATTTAATACTGCAATCCTTATTTTTCAAAACTTCATATTCATTATCAGTTACTTTAACACATATGTTATGAAATTTCCTGTTACAGAAACCGTTACAATAAATATTAGTATTATTTTCAATAAAGTCTTTTTTACAAACATCACATTCATTATTAGTTTTAGTCTCATCATTATTTCCGCTCATTTTAATAATTTCTAATTTCAAACGATCATTTTCTTGTATTAGTTCATTAATATTTTTTTGTAAATTATTGTGTTTTTCATATTCAACGTCAATAATATTCGATTCTTTAGTTAAATTATTATTTGTGCAAGTACTACAAAACCATTTTTCTTTCTTTCCTTTACCAATATATTTAAGAATTTCTGTTTCAGCTAAATTAATACATTTTTTATGAAACCATCTTAAACAAGGTCCGTTGCATTTAATTCTATACTGTGATTTTGTTAATTTAATACAACAAATTCCACAGTTATTAATATCAGAAGTATTTGCTTCATTTTTATCTTGGGAAGTAGTAATCCATTTTTGAATTTTTAAATTGGCCTTTCCATTTAAATTGCGCTTCCCAAAGAAATCCAACATTCAAAACAGACACTTATTAGAAAAATTTATGGAAGTTCGGTTAGAATTTATTTATTTTGTTATAAATAATTTTAACTACTTAATTTTTATATTTATATTTAGTTTTTAAAGTTTAGAATTTTTTGTTAATTTATATTGAATTTTTTTTTATTGTTTTAAAACAAATATGTATAATACTTATTTAGAATCCCGCAAATCCCACTTTAAGTTTAAGTCAAGAAAATATTAATGTATTATAGTTTTGATTACTAGAGATATAGCCTGGTAGCAGTTAATTACTACACTATATCGTCCAAGCAAAAAAATATTTTTTTATTTTTATTTACTTATATCTAATATATATTTTATATACATATAAAAAATTACATAATTTAGACATAATTACCTATCCCCAAATATGGCTGACATCCTGACGACATGATTTATCCCTAATTTCTCTCTAGATTTTACATATATTTTCTTACATGTTACATATTTTACATAAATTATACATTTTTTGGTTTACTGGGATGTTTACTCTACCAAGTCGCCCCAACCAAGTGTGACAATATTTGTAAAGTAAATAGCAAAATTAGACAGGCAAAAGGAATACATTTTTAAGTTTTATAGTTATAATGAAATTTAATATGTAAAGAGATGTATACAGCTCATTTGGTTAAATATCAGGAAGGATTTCTCTTTGACCGTGGTATTTTCATCGAGTGGTATTGTCAGTGTGGTATTTTCACTTATTAATACCTTAAAAATGTATTGAGAAACTTGACGTAAAGTGACAAGAATTGTATTTTCCAGGATATTTTGAATTATTTTTTAAGCGTAACAAAAATGGCTGTAGCGTCTAAACTCCAGTTCGCAGAGTAAAACTTTTTATTTCACCATAAACCATAATCAACAGACCAAAATCTATAATAGTATAAATGAAAGGCTCTGTTCAAAAAGTCAACTCCAATTTTTAACGAAACTTTGTATTGTAATGTATTATGTAGAATAGGTATTCCCCAATTTTTGGTACAAAATCAATGGAATTCAAAAATACATGGCCTGGTTCTTGCACCAAATCATTCAACTTTTCGAATTGGAAAAAATGGTATAGGAGTCAAAATTTTTGACTTTCCAAGAATTTTAAAGGTATATCGTTTAGGGTCTATACAGGGTGTCCCATAAAATGTGGGACCCTAGTAGATGTCAAGAGAATAAGAAAAGTTCAGATAAACTTATGTCCAATTTCGCCTCATTAGGGAGCTACAGCTCTTTAAAGGTGTTGTTAAAAAGTAGGTTTTTTTCTGATTATTTCAAAACAAATTAAAGTACAAATTAACAGATTTGATATTTGTTATGAATCATAATACAGTTAGGATACGTTTTCGTGATTTTTTTTTCAATTTGTTAAACAGTTTTGGGTAATACAATAAAATAAAATAATCCATGGCTAACATGATTTTTTTAAATTTAAATTGTGTTGATGACCATAAATAATAAAATGCATTTTCTTCGAAAACGGCACATTCTACCGACTATAAATAGGAGTACCTTTTTTGTTAAGAATTAAATGGGGAACATTAATTTGAAGAAAACATTTTGTAAAAGTTAACTTCAAAAAAGTTATGACAATTTTTAACCTCAACTCTTCCCGAATCTACCCTTTTAAAGCAAGCAAAAAACTTGAAAAAATTCACAAAAATGCATCCTAGGTATATTATGATTCACACCAAATTTCAAACCTCAACTCCAATTTGTTTTGAAATAAACGAGCAAAAAACCTACTTTTTAACAACACCTTTAAAGAGCTCCCTTATGAGGCGAAATTGGACATTAGTTTATATGAACTTTTCTTATTCTTTTGACATCTACTACCCACCCTAGAAGTGGGTCCCACATATTATGGGTCACCCTGTATACCAATATGTATAATTTAATATTATGGTTTACGAATTTAAATTATTATTTAATTAGAAATGACTAATGTTTGCATGGCTATTATTATAGTAAACTTGATTTCTTTTGTTTATTTTCTGCTACTGGAAACATAAACTTAAAATAAAACATTTAAGATTTAAATATTAACAATTAAATTATATCCGAAACTAATGTTTGTTTGAAATAATATTTAAACAGCAATAAAACTTAGAGTATGAAGTATGAATAATGGTGACTGAAAATGTATATAAGTTCTGAAATATTTTTTTCCAATTATTAATTGAACAAATAATTTATTACTAAAGCAACAGCAGACAGTACATTCAATGAAGTTTATTTACTTCCTATCGATTTTTGAAATTTTTGTTTTACAAATAACTTCGTCATACAAAATCACCAAATTAAGTATGACAAAAACGTTTGTATTCATAAATTTGTAAGTAAAAATTAATTTTATTTTAGAATGTGAAGAATATAAGAAACAATTTTCTAACCCATGCCAGAAAAAGGGAATCCCTTTAATTGTGGGAGGAACAAAAGCAGAAGAAGCAGAATTTCCACACATGGTAGATACTTTTACAGTTATTAATTATTAACAAATTTGATCTAATTTAAGGTTCTTATTGGCTATGGAACTAACCAAATTAGATGGGATTGTGGAGGAGCTTTAATTAGTGATATGTTTGTTTTAACTGCAGCTCATTGCGTTAAAAGCAGAGAAAAGTACGAAAATTAATAAATACTTAAGCTTAGTAATCGTACTAAAATATTTTGATTACTTATCATAAGACCCATTAGATGATTCTACTGTTCACTGGCGCACCCAGGAGATTTTCTCAAAAATGGTTTCAAAATTTAAAGATTGGGATTTTAAAATTATTCAAGTAAGAATTTTCTAATTTTTATTAAAAATTTCTTTGGGGGGCACGGTCCCCTCGTCAGCCCCCCCCCCCCCCTGGGTGCACCTCTGCTACTGTTACTAATTACATCCAAATAAGTCAATCAATTACAAATCAAATGACAAAAAACACATTTTCTGAAAAACGTTTAAAGCAAATATTGTACAGGCTAGAGTCCAAAATTTTTCCTCACAATTATATGAAAATATATTATGTAATTTCTAAAAATATTCTGGTCATCTAATAATAATTTTGGTTTTAATGAACATTATTTTTAGTGGAGAAGCTACCAAGGTAATGCTAGGAACTATAAGTCGAGACGAAAGCTCGCCCCACGAAATTCGAAATGTTTCCAAACTCATAGTTCACACAAAATACAAACAACCTCTAAAATACAACGATATAGCTTTGCTAAAATTAGATGCCCCAGTAAAATTCAATGATTATATAAAACCCATATGCCTAAATTATAAAACCGCAGATTATTCTCAAAACGAAACAGAAGCAACAGCAATTGGATTTGGAAAAACTAAATTCAGTAAAGTTTGAATTATATGTTAGATAAAATTGCTTTTACATTTTTTGTAGCAAATAGTGAAGGTTCTAAAGATTTACTTCAAGTGGATCTGCCAATTCTGAAAAACTCAATCTGCGATCCTTATTTCAAGACATCCAAACGAGTTATGCCTATGGGGGTGATAGAAACGATGATTTGTGCGGGTGTTTTGAAAGGCGGAAAAGACACTTGCCAGGGAGATTCCGGAGGACCTATGCAAATATATGATGATAAAATTTGTTCGGATATGTTGATAGGTGTTATTTCATTTGGAAAATTTTGTGGATACGCTAAATCACCTAGTATTTACACAAATGTTTATTATTACGTGCCTTGGATTGAACAACATGTTTGGAATTCATCAACATAAGTTATAAAAAATTATAATTATATTTAAAGCTTATTTTACATTTAATTAAATAAACATTCCTCTCATGTACCGTACATATAATGTGAAATTAATTGTTACATTTTTATGGTGATAACAGCGCCGCCTATTGTTGAAATTAAGAAAAAAAATGATTGCTACTCAAATAGTTTACAAGGGTTTAGATACCTAGACTAGATGGCGCTATGATCTACATCGAAAATTGCCAACTTAGAATCTGTTTACACTTTTAAATTTAAATAAAAGGCCTCAAATGGTCATGTGATCTTGTATTAAAAAAAAATATGATTTTCCGCGTTTTCATAATGCATGCCAATGAAAAGAATTAAAGTTTGTGTCATAAAACCCCCATAAAAAAATTGGCATGCGCCCCTCGTTGACTCATGGGTGTAAATTTAGGAAAAGTTTAAAATTTTCACAAAACTTCAATGTCATTCCCACAAAACTTTTCCTAAATTGTCCACCCTTAAGCCAACGAGGGGCGCATGTCAATTATTTTATGGGGGTTTTATGACATAAACTTTAATTCCTTGCATTGGCAGCAGTATGAAAACGCGGAAAATCATATTTTTTTTATTACAAGATCACATGACCATTTGGGACCGTGCGAATCGCATGCCTATAATTTTCAAGGCTTAAATTTATTTTAACTATCTTTTGCTAAAAGGGCATGCAATATTAAATCAGAGAAAAACACCAATTTTTTGTGAAAATGGAAATGCAATTTTCCACATGATCGGAAAGCTTGCGGGGGTTTAGTACCCGCTTTTCTTTGTTCTTATAGGGTAAATATTCCCTCCTCCAAAAGGCATGCTGTATGAAATCGGAGACCAAAATCTGTCACGAGCTCCCGGTCTATTGTACTTTTTATTTAAATATACAACCTTTCTACTGATAATAGATTGGGTTAGGTTAGATTAGTTTTAATAATTCGCTTTCAATACATTGAAAATGAAACAACGCGTTGCAAAAGTATAGCAAACCCTCCTCGCGAATTTTAAGAAATACAGAGTGTTCATACACTATGTATTTCTTAAAACCGAGATCATTCTCGGTCTAAATTAAAAAATGCCAGTGTATCCTTACAATCCCTTGACCTTCAAATGATATCGTTTAAAGATGCTGGATGATGATTATAAAAACATAATTAGTTATCACGACAGAATAAAAACTCTTAAAACTTAAACTTACCTAATTAAACTTAAAATCTAAGAAAACAATAAACCCGTTCACTATAATCTGTTCACAATGTGAGATGTGAGGCCTGTAACGTAAATCCTGGAGGAATAAATATTGCAGTTTATTCGTCTGCTCTACTAGCGTGATTGAGATGTCCGAATCCCATGCTAACGGAGGGAAGCAGTGGCCTCCTAACTGAGAAAACCGGAACTATTGGGATTCGGAACTACTCGTCAACTCTCGTTCATAACACGAAATTATTTAAAAATAAAAACATAAACATAACATATAACCAATAAATAAAACACCAGGAATTCCCTCAATCCAAATCCAACAACCATTAAATTTATTAATGCGACTAGTATTTTCAATGGTTCATAAGGCAAAACCGCCATAATCCATAATATAATGTTTAAAGTAGTTATCGTCCACAAACTTGTATAAATATAAGTTGTTGGCTGTTAGGACTAATAAAAATACAGTTTTACATTAAACTTTATTTTCCAGCGACGTTTCGACCTGTTTTAGGTCTTTTTCAAGCTAAAAAAATTTGGATATGAGCTTAACAATAAAATATTTGGAAATTTTCATACCTTAAAAATGTATAATACGTATTACAAACTGTATGTCAATAAAAAACATCCAATTAACCAAACAATACAGAGGTACTGGAATTGCCATTAATATAGTATGATGAAGATATCTTCTGCCAATATTCTACTTAATTTAATATCCTATTTGTGGTAAAACATTCGTTATCCTATTTATGTCAATTTGATATTCTATTTATGGTAAAACAGTTGTTATTCTAATCGTGTTTAATTTGTTATCCTATTTGTGGTAAAATATTTGTTATCCTATTATTGGTAATTTATTATTCTATTTATGGTAAAATATTTGTTGTAGTAATTAATTATTCTATTTGTGTTAAAATATTTGTTATCCTATTTTTGGTAATTTATTATTCTATTTGTGGTAAAATTGGTTATTTTTAAAATTGGTTATTCTATTTGTGGTAAAACTATTAAAATATTCGTTAAAATAATTATCCTATTTTAAAATTATATGATCAATTTTAAAATTCTCTAAAAAACCACATGTCTGAAGGTGTAGACGTCCTAAAATATGATGTAATACCATTAATATTAACAATTTTATTATTAGTTTATTACTTACTAGATAACATATTCTATTACCAGTTTAGATTTTGATTACCAATCTTGATTCTTATCGATTAGAATTTGTTCTTTGAGATCACCACTAAAATTTAACATACAACCATTTTGTTTTATTGACAGCTGACAATCTACGTCGTTGACAGATTTGTTATTAATATTTAACTAAATGCAACCCAATGTACCGTCCTGTATTTGGCTATTACATCACATTATGATTAACATAACTTTAAATTTAATCTATAATCTATAGTTAATTAAACTAATAACTAATCAACAAATCATTTGTTTAAATAAGATGATGGTAAATCTTACTAAGATTATTCTTATCTATTTGGAGGTTCATATTGTTTTTGTGTTTTTTTATAAATATCATTTCACTAATCAACCTTTTGTTGTAATTAGGTTCACTGTCTATTATTTTGACTTCTTTAAAATTTATTGTATGTTTATTTTCTATCGCGTGTAATGCCAAGCCTGTAATGTTATTAGTGATTTGTTTTTTACAGTCATATTCATGTTGTTTGATACGTTGCTTTAAGTATTGTTTCGTTTGGCCGATATACACCTTGTTGCAAGGCGTTTTATGTATAAACTACATTAGATTTATTCTCCTGTATATCTTTGTCTTTAATTTTGCTATAAATGTTGTTGATTTTGTTATTGTTATAAAACGCTAATTTAATATTGAACGGAGTGAATAGAGATTGAAGTTTGGTCGCAATGGTCGGTTCGTATGGACATCTAAAATATTTGGTGATACCTT
The DNA here is from genome assembly GCA_963971135.1 of Stenus bimaculatus. Lineage (NCBI taxonomy): Eukaryota > Metazoa > Arthropoda > Insecta > Coleoptera > Staphylinidae > Stenus > Stenus bimaculatus. The sequence goes on along the minus strand of OZ020182.1, from coordinate 38,923,345 downwards.
CATCAGCATTCATATTTTCATTTGTTTCATTGGTTCTTATTTGTGTTGTATTTATTTTTTTATCTATAAAGTTTTTGATTAAACCATTTACAAGTTTCGTTGGATAGTTGTTAAGTTTTAATAAATTACGAATAATTTCTAAATTTTTATTATGGAAAACCTCATGGCTTAATCCATACATTCTATTTAATAGACTATTGCTCATAGCCTTTTTTTGCGTTATCGTATGTTGTGATGTGTAATTCAAAAGAATGTTAGACGCCGTAGGTTTCCTATACCAATCACACAATATTTGCTGATTATTCCTAATTAGACGTATATCTAAGAAAGGCATTTCACCATCTATTTCTTTCTCAACTGTAAATTGTAATTTTTGATGATAATTATTGAACATTTGAGTTATGAAATCTGTTTTGTCTTTAGGAATCAACAATATCAGCATGTCATCAACATAGTACTTGAGTAATGGTATTTTAAACGGTATTTTTTCAATCATTTCAGTAACAAGTAAATTAATTATTATGTTGGTCAAAACAGGACTCATTGGGTTCCCCATTGGGCTGCCATCTATCTGTTTGTAAAAACTATTTCTAAATACAAAATAACTGGAGTTGAAATAAAAATTAATTAATGTTAGGAAGGTAGATTTGTCAATAACTGTGTATGCTGAAATGATTTTCCAATACCTATTAATTGTATCTAAAACCAGATCTTTTGGGATATTAGTGAATAGAGATATTACATCTAAAGAAATGAGAATATGGTCTTCAGGAATCACCAACTCAGAAATTTCTTGGACCAGCTGATATGAGTTTTTCAAAGAGTGTGTGAAAGTTGTTGAAAGTTTTGACAAGATACCATTGATAAATTTAGAGAGATTGTAAGAAGGTGAGTTGATGCAGCTAACTACAGGTCTAAAAGAAACTGTGTTCTTGTGTGTTTTACGTAGTCCATATAGTTTCGGTGAAACTGCATTATGTCTGATTAAGCTTTTATATTCATTATTGTCAATATAATTTAATTTAAGTAAATCCTTAATAACACTGTTGGCTTTATTTTGAAACTGAGATGTAGGATCTTTATCTAATTTAGTATAAATATTACCATCATCTAATAATTTAAACATTTCAATTTCATATTCATCCCTATTCATTACAACTACATTATTGCCTTTGTCTGATTTCATTATCAGTATATTTTCTTGGCGTTTAATATAATCCTTACTCGCTTTAAAATTTTTATTAATGATCTTAATTCTCTTATCACAGTTTTGTTTATGTTTTAATGTTTTTGTTTTATTTTTAAAATTAGTAAGGATGTTAGTTGTAGCCGTTCTAAGATTATTTCTTGAGTCCTCAATGTCTGTTGCACCATTAATACAATATTCTATATCTTTTATAACATCAACCAAAAAGTTATCTATTTTATCTTCATTTGTTAGTAGACCGAATTTATGCCCTAGTGAGATAGTATTTATTAATTCATTCGGTAATGTTTCACTTGTGTAATAGAAAACCGCGTCATTATGAAAATTGATAGTAATTGGTTGTTGTTTTTGTTTGATGTTATTAAATTTCTTTATATTATTATTTTTAATTTTATTAAACTCTGTATTGTTTGGTTAATTGGATGTTTTTTTATTGACATACAGTTTGTAATACGCATTATACATTTTTAAGGTATGAAAATTTCCAAATATTTTATTGTTAAGCTCATATCCAAATTTTTTAGCTTGAAAAAGACCTAAAACAGGTCGAAACGTCGCTGGAAAATAAAGTTTAATGTAAAACTGTATTTTTATTAGTCCTAACAGCCAACAACTTATATTTATAATATAATGTGTTAATTAATCCAATCTAAAATTAAATTGTTGATTTATTGAGTAATTCATTTCCAAACCATAAGTCCTTACAGGAAGTATATGTAAGTTTTGTTAAATGGGTTGTAATGGACACTTCCATAATTACATTACAGATATTTTCTGTAAGGGCTTACGAGTGTGCAAATAATCGACCCGTTACAATGTTTTGAACAAAAATATTTTGTCTGTGACGAGTTAGGATATACGGACTTAATTGATGGAGACATTCATCGTACAATAGATTAACCCTAGGATGCATAACGTGGGTATTTGGTACCCAACACAAAATTCATTTTAATTTTCTTCTTTTGTTTTAACCGATAATTTTATGAAAATTTTGGCAAGCCTTCTTTGTTATAATTTTAACACAGTAATTTATGTAAAATTAGGCGATTATTATATAGTACCTACCAAATAAAAATTTTTTTTTCAAAACTAGTCGTAATTCGATATGTAAATGTGGTCATCGGGAGAGTCAAGCATCCTAGGGAAAAAGTAGTTAAAAGTTAAAATTAAATTTAAAAAGCTAACCGAGGAGTAAATCATTTGACTTTTTAGGCTTTGGTAGATAAAATTTGTGGTTTTACATAAAGTAATTTCTTTCACATTTTATCAAGAAATCAACGATTTTTTTTATTTATTAGTGAGGACTGAAGAAAGAACAACTAAAATTCAAATCAATAAATTTTTTATTTCTACAAAAAACATTAAAGAATATGAGAATTTCTTTAATAAGTATTTAAAATTGTTGGTCCTGGAGCTAGTAATAGAAAAAAAACTGTATTAAACAGAACCATCAGAAATTCCCAAAATCTTAATTTGTAGAACATATACATCGGAAAAATTGATTCGTCAGACAAATTCTAAAACCGCTAGCCAGTGAATTTGTCTGGTGATTCAATTTTTGCGATGTAGATGTTCTACAAATTAAATTTCGGGGGTTTGTAATTGTTCTGTTTAATACACTTTTTTTTCTATTATTGGCTCCCGTACGTATTGTTGCTTGTCGTCTCTGGTTAGTAGGAATATTTCTGAGAAGTCAAAATCTGAAATAAAATAATTTCATTAAACAAAATTACATAATATTTTTATCTATATTGTTACCTATTCAATAGAATTCAAAATGTCCATCCTCAGGTTGGTTGGTTTCTTCCGCGAAGCATGAAACATAAAAAACAAAGATTTACACTGTTGAATTTATTGTGGGTAGGGTTTACTTACAAGATTCAGCTTTTGTACCCCATTTCATAAAATTAAAAGTAAATTTTCCAACTACTTTTGATTAAATCGAACACATGATCCATTGAATTTCAGAGAACTGAATATCTCAAAAAACAAAGAAAAAACAAATGGTAAACACATGCATAATTGTTATGAGGGAATAATGAAACGGCGTGTAGGTTTATTAATGCGTGAAAGTTTATTTTTACTAATCCTTTCTACATTTTTCAAAGATGAGGTACATGCATTAAGGCGTTTTCTTAATTTCCAAATAGTCATTTGCAGTTGCCTATTTATTGTATGAAGATCACGTTTTTTCTTATTAAACAAATTATTTAAAGTTCACTTTCTTCAGCTTTTGAGCAATATGAGTGATCACTAAAAGCTACTTCTAAATTTTTAGTAACAACGGCATGGTTATTATTATTTACCGGCTTTGAATACTTATGCAAATGTGTTTTTAATGAACTGGAAAATGATTTCTCTTCAAAATGATCTTCACACAAAAAAAGATGTTTTAAGGAAGGATAGTTACCTTGAGGTCAAACAATTTTTAACCATTCTTCTTTAAATATGGGATCACTAGGAAAATGAAAAAAATGTTTGTATGAATTATTAGTTTCAGCCGTATTGACATACCGTACATTTGAACAATTCGGAAAAGAACAACGATACGATACCTTGCCGGACATTAAATTTGAACTAAATATATTTACCTACCTTTACTAAAAAAATCACCGTTTCTTCAACAAAACCACTTGCATATCGTAACCTACAAGATTGAAAGAATTGACATTGCGCTTTCTGACATACGCACGCTCAGTTGTCAAAATTCGTTAGTTCCAGTTTTCTTCTAAAGTGGCGTTTTGCTTCCCGAATTACCCGGCTTTCAACCTCTCCGTCGTACCCATTTCATTTTGCTCCGTACTTCTTCATTTTCGATAAAGTAGACAGAGTATAAAAAAAATTAGAATCCTCTTGAAGATACAGTCGCCGAAAACGAGTCTCCAAAAAGTTTGTAAATAGTTGCAGTATATTTTTTCGACACGAGTTTCTGTTTAAATTTAAAAACACCACAATCAAAAACAAAACCAAGACTCTATTTCCACTGAGTGGACAGCATATTGTGTTAGTTTCATTTATGTTTTCAGTCATTTTCATTGAGTTCAAGTCGAAAAATTATGTTTTGGGTGGAAGATGTAGTTTTTTGACTTCACCTCAAATGAAAATGACTGGATACAAAACAGAATTGCCACAATATCCTGTCCGCTTAGTGGAAATAGAGTTTTGTATATGTTTTCAAGTTGGGGAGAATAGTGTTACCCAAACTCAACGGAACCCAGCTCTGCCTACACAGCCAAGTCAAGTACCTGGGAGTCATACTTGACAATAAGCTGAATTGGGCTCCACATAAGAGCAAAATCGAAAAAGTAACCATGGCGTTGTGGCAGTGCCGTCGGACCGTGGGCTGGTCTTGGGGCCTCTCACCCAGGATCACCCTATGGCTCTACACGGCAGTCATTAGACCCATGATATGCTATGGCGCACTTGTCTGGTGGCCCAGAGTCAGACAAGTTACACAAGCAGCACAAATCACCCACGTACAGAGACTTGCATGTCTCATGGTGACTGGAGCAATGAGAACAACTCCTACCTTGGTCTTGGAGGCGATCCTCTGCTTGCCCCTCTCGATATTTACGTGGAGGAAGCGCCACTACGTTCGCTTCTAAGACTGAGGGATGAAAACTCATGAATGCAAATTCTGAAGGGAGCAGACACACAAGCCTCCTACGAGAGACATGCAGAGAGGTGCCTCTCGCTGGAGCGTGGTCTGATAAAAAACCTATAAAGTACATCTTTAAAAGGAATTACCGCATTGACTACACCACTGAATGTACCAGCAGGAACCCAGACGTGAATATATTCACAGACGGGTCCAAGAAAGGAAACAATTCTGGTTTCGGGGTTTTCTCACCTGTACTAGAGTTGAAAAAGAGTATTCCTCTGGGCAGCCATATCACAGTTCTGCAAACAGAACTGGCTGATCTGACGCACGGCGCAAAAGAGGCAACGGAGAGAAATCTGCGGAACAAAACTATACGGCTGTGGACAGACTACAAGGCGGCAATGCTATCACTGGAGAGACATAAAGTCAACTCCTGACTGGTGACAGAATGCCACCAATGGCTGCAACACCTGGTGAAGCACACTGCTGTAGAAATCCGGGGATTAAAGGGCATACGGGAAATCAGGGCAATGATAAGGCGGATGAACTAGCGCGAAGGAGTGCCACACATCAATTTGTTGGGCCGCAGCCTTCATTACCGCTAACCAAGTCAACTATCAATACCCTGATAAAAGAGCACACACTACAGCGACACATTAGCAGATGGTCAACAACAGAAAGCTGCAGACAAAGCAAGATGTTCACACGAATACCTTCCTAGAAAACAGCAAAATACTGCCTACAACTCCCTCGTCTCAAACTGAGGAAGTTAGTTGGCATATGGACCCGCCATTGCCGATTAAACAAACATCTACACCAGCTGGGAGTCACCAAGGACCCCACATGCCGAAGATGCAACATCGAAGATGAAACCGTGGAGCATGTACTGTGCGACTGCCCGATGGCACCATCAATCAGAGAATCCATACTTGGGGAGCTCTGGCCAAGCATGGCCGATTTCAGCGAAGCCCCACCTGGAGAACTGCTCATGTTTGCCAAGACAATCGAATGGCCGGAGTAGGGACCCGGTGCAGGGGTTAGCTGAAAAGAGGGGAGTTGGTAAAATGGTCCCAATCGTGGTGGCCTAATTGCCCGTGTTTTTACACACCCTCGACCAAAATCCAGATCAACTTAATTTTAGGTCTACTATCTCCAGTTAATCTTTGTCGGTCGAATTTTAATGTAAAATAATATTTACCAATAACATTCTACTCTAGTACATACCACGGGGCGTAAGATCGCATATGACATTGGAAATAATGTTTTAGTTCGCGGTTCCCGCTCGTCGGGGCGCCACTGAAATTTCTCTATCTCTTTTTAACATTAAGTATAATAGTACCATCTCTTTTCATTAGACTGAAAACAAATTTCTAACCAATTCTAACCTCATTAACTGTGATAGTTTATTCGTTTAATGCAGTTTACAAATTGGAAATATTAGTAATAAAGAGTAAAGAGATATTTAATTAAGGTAAGAAAAATACGTAGTACAATAATGGCATTTTCAGGGAGTATAAAATTTAGTTGTAGATATCCCAACTGTGATAATATTTATTTTAAAAATATTAGAGATCCTTCTTTCCAAAGTAACACTTTTTTAAATTTTCTGCCTTTACTGAAAGATGTTTATCCTGGCTTTAAATTTTAGATTTTAGTGCATAATTATTAAGTAGGCAAGAATTAAATCAATATCATTTATGTGAAGATCGTTTTGAAGCGAATAGTTTTACTAGTTCGTTAAAAACAAAGCTTAGTAAATTTGCAGTGCCAAATATACCAAATTTAGAAAATCCTTGTAAAAAAGCTAAATTAGATGAAGAAGTTCAATTGGATTCTGAATCCACTTTAAAAAATTTAGAAAAATCAATAAATAACAATGTTACCTTAAAGTCAATTGGGGTTATAAGGGTTTCACAATTAAATACAAGGGAAAAAAGTCTTTATAGATATAATAGATTACAACGGCAAAGGATAATTAAATTAAAAAAGGCGCTTTCATATGCTAAGAACAATTTAAAGCAAATAATTGAAATAACAAATACTAAAATTTAGAAAATAATATGAATAAAAGTGCTACAGAGTTTGTAAAATCACAATTTAAAAATATGAAAAGTAAACGGCCAACATTCAATTTAGATAACAAAATTTTGGCTTTAGTTATGTACAAGAGGGGTCCAAAATCATACCGATTTTTACAAAAAAAATTTAAATTACCATCTAGGATAACTTTAAATAAATTATTAGCCAAAATTCCATTTAATGTGGGTATTAATAAAGAATTATTAAAGTCTTTCAGATAAATTCTAATATACCACACTTAACTACTTTAATTATTATGTAAATTTAAATCTATGCTTTGTTATTTGTATGTACTATTTGGTCTATTTTGACTGTAATGTACTGTTTGCAATAAATAAATAAATTAAAAAAATTAGAGAAACGGGATAGATTTTGTTGTTTAGCTTTCGATGAGATAGCTTTATCGAAGGGCTTTACTTATAATGCCAAAAAAAGATATGTCTGTGGGTTATGAGGATTTAGGGTCTTTGGGACGTAAGAACAAACCAGCCGATCATGCTTTAGTTTTTGTAATTCAAGGTTTATTTAGTCAATGGAAGCAGCCAATAGCATATTATTTTACAAAATTTAGTAGAAATATTAAAAGAAATTATAACCGAGTTACAAAATTTTGGTTTTTGTGTAGCATCTACAGTTTGTAATATGGGGCAACAAACAGAGGAGCTATAAACTATTTGATAAATGAAAATCGTGATAATATTTGTAAAGAACCAATTTTTAAAGTTAATGGCCAAGATATAGTTGCACTTTATATTTTATGATGTTCCCCATTTATTGAAATTAACAAGAAACGCTTTGTTTAAATATAACATAAAATTCGGTAATAATAAAGTTGCTAAATTTCAAGATATTATAGTTTGCTATGACATTGATAAATCAGATCCTCGCTATAGCTGTTATATAAAATTTCTCATAATTATTTTAATTTAGAAAAAAAAAGGAGCCTAAAAATGAAAGTTAGCATTGCAGCAAAAACTTTAGAGTGCCACATGACAACTACTACGGCAGCTTTAGTAAAATTAAAGAGTTTACCACCAGAATCATTAGATATAGCACAGATTTTATAATTCATGTAAATAAATTGTTTGATAGCTTAAACGTAGCCAACTAAAACGTCAAAGTACTAATAAACTGTAAATTTTAGTACACATCATTTACATTTTAGTTTTGAAATTTGAATTAATCAAACTAAGAAGCAATCCAGTTAAATATTTTTACATACCAATAAATTTACCTATGAATCATTATTGCCGTAGATTCCAGATATTTGTAGATGAAGCTCTACTAGAGAGTTCTTCAACCTTAAATACAACACCAATCATAGTAATGTAAGTAAGCACAATCATACAAAAAATTTATTAATTACTTTAATATACTTTCTTTTTAGCCTTCCCAATCTATAAATCTACTTCTACCGCATAAAATGGTTGGATTTGCGTAGGTCAGTAAAACTCATCTCCCAAACTCCAAACTCTACCTGTGTTTTATTAATTAAATAAATTATGTTGTAAAATATAGAATGTTCAACTAATTATAATATATTGATATTTACAAAATATTCATGTTATTTAATTTAAGCCTCCAATTCAATAATTTTTATTTAAAATAGAATATTTGGAAACTTATATCAATAAAATAAGTTTGAATATTAATTTTATTTTCGACGAAATTAAATGTAATTAAATTTGGAATTATTAATGCACATCTTTAACTAATTTTATTAGATGTTAAGTAATATTTTAATTAAAGATGTGCAATATAGTAAATATTTAAATATGAAATTTAAAAATCCCGCCTTTAGTAGCTATCAAATTTAGTTCTGGTCCCCGCGTGGGGGGGCGCTATTGATTGTGGTGTTTCCTTTTTTTAACGTGCAATAGATGTCTCTTATTATATTTATTTCTCTATGGTACATACTTTGTGACTAGCGTCATCTAGGATAAAATATTGCAAGTACAGAGGATTCAAATAAGATTGAAACCATTGACATTGTAAGATAGGAAACCTAAGTTTTCCACAGTTGGCTACACTGAAATGAATGCGTTGTGCTCCGGTGAAAAAACCATCGCGAATATTTTAACTGCACTAATTTTTGTTTCGAAAAGCACTGTTTTTTTTATAAAATTTGCAAATGACTTGAAAAAATACCCGAAAAAAAAACTGCTAAGAGACGCTTTGATTAAAGTGACAGATCAGATTTAAATTTGAATAAAAATTAACTGGTACACCAACTTAGCAAGTCTAAAATCACTACAGAGTTGCATAGTTGCGGTATCAGTTTTTTTTTAATTCACTATAGGTACTAAATTTAAAAAAAAATTATTCTACAAAACTTGCGACATCTCCAGAAGTTCCTTGATATTTTTAAGGAGTCGCGAGAAATTTAAAACAATTAGGCAATTTTGCTTTTATGCGCATTTGCTTTAGGCGCAATTACGGTTTTGTGCATTTTTAAATTAGGCCGTTTAGCTGTTATGCGCATTTACTTTAGGCGCAAATACGGTTTTGTACTTTTTTCAATTAGGCCTTTTAGCGTTATGCGCTTTTACTTTAGGCGCCAATACGGTTTTGTGCCTTTTATAAATTAGGCCATTTAGCTGTTAGGCGCATTTACTTTAGGCGCAAATACGGTTTTGTGCTTTTTTAAATTAGGTCTTTTAGCTGTTATACACTTTTGCATTAGGCGCAAATACGTTAGGCTACAATACTTTAGGCGTTTTAGTGCGTCACCAAATATAAAATGTATTGCCGTACAAATTATTTGAAGTGTATTTAAGATTGCATGTATTTATTTAATTTATAATTTTAATTAGGTTATAACAAATTAAAATAACTTTATATTCACAATCGTAGAAAATTTCGTTCGAAACGTCATCAACAGAGGGCACCTCCAAAATCATTCATTAAACAAAAATCATGCATTAATAGGGGTCATTAATGAATGATTTTGTATACATTAAAAATACTCCTAAATAAACGATCAACGAAAATATTTTTTTAATGATATCTAGATGACACTAGTATAAAGTTTTTGGTACCGTTGTAAAACACTCTTAATAAAAGGTATTATTTTATGATATAAAAACCATATTAATCCATTACAAAAATGATGACCACCATGCCAACCGAAAAAACATTTTTCTTGAGTTCAAAATAAAGTTTTCTAAAAACAATGCAACACATCTTTTACCGTTTTTGAAAATTCCAAAAAATAAGGTCGTTATTATTTTTATGCGTTACTTTAAACTCACCCTGTATGCAAGTAAAATATATACAGTATACAGGGTGTCACTAAATAAATATGACTATTCAACTCACAATTGATTATTTTTTGTGACAAGTAAAACGTCAAAAATATCAGCGATTATTTCATGACGTTTATGTCAAACTTCAATAAGTTTGAAGTTGGCTGTCAAATTTTGCATAAGAAAGTGAAAAATGTTCGTTAAATAGTCCGTTAAATATACACTCTTGTTCAAATTATAAGTCGAATATTTTTCATACATTACCACTCATGTCATTTGGGGTTAAAAATTAAAACTTAACCCCAAATGACATTTGTGATAATGACAGTGAAAAATATTCGACTTAAATTTGACCACATGTGATATTACATATGAAAAATTTTTTGTGGTGAGGAAGTGAAACTAAGCATTTTTGACTTATAAAGGATTGTCCGGAAATGGTTCCTTAAAAAGTTAGACCACTTAAAAAATTTTCAAAAAAATTATTTTTTTGTAAATAAAATAATTATTATAAGAGATATTAATTTGAAATTTTGGCCACAGTTTTTTCACATAAGGATACACATTTCCAGCCATTAAAAATTTAAAAAATATTTTCAGGGACGTTACATGTGGGGGGGGGGGGTCATCAACTTTTTTTGATCATATCTTTTGTTTCTTTACGTTTTTGATAATTTTAAAAGTACTACAATAATCCTTGATCAATGTTCTACAGAAAAGGTACTCTTAATTTATGTCGCTCCCGTGTTTCATTTCGGACTAAAAGCAGATTTTATAATTTTTAGCTAAAAATATGAATTTAAAAAACAACTCAAAGTATTTACCTAAAATATCAGGTACTAAATATGTGGGCTGCCGACTTTCTATTGGGAATTTTTAGATTCCGCTCGCCCCCCTGGTGGCAAAATATGAACTTCCATATTCGGTACTTACTTTTTTATTTAACGCACAAAAAGATACCCATAGAGTCCAACGTCAAAAGGGACTCCCTGTATATATGTATATAGTTTATATATAATTTACAAGTATGTTTATTGGGAGGAATTTGGAAATAAAAATTACTTTTTGACAAATTAATAAAGTGTATATAATATTTTGGCAAATTAAAAAAAAATCCTCAACAAAATTCATCAATAGCGCTATTTTGTCTATTTCAATGTTTCTCAGAATGCATATCTCCTGAACCATTGACGTGCAACCATACAACCACAGTAGAAAGCTTGTAAAAAATGCCATCGAATGATGTTAAAATATACAGGGTGTTCCATTTGAAAATTTCGTTAAATTGGTTTGATAAAAAATTATCACAAACTTAAATTTGACATGATAGTTGTAGACTAGAGGATGTTGAAAATTTTTTGACAAACATTCAACCCAAAATGTTCATTTGTTTTAGAGCAATGATTTTTCAAAAATTTATGTTTTTTTGGCTTAAATTGCAAATATCAGCAAAACAAGTGAAGATAGACCCATAAAAGTTTATACAAAGTGTAATTATTTTTTGATAAGGAATCGAAAAATGTCTTGATATACTGGGTGTTCCATTAAAAAAACATAACTTTGGTCCACCATCTTGAAATGGAGGTATATTATTAAAATATTTTGTAAATGTGCGTTTAAAGGTATTGTACATTCTATCGAAAACCGTATGTCAATATCTTTTTTCATTTTAGATTAATGTTTTACTTCCTCGCAGCGCTGGACACCTTGGATTATTTTTTTTTCGGTCGAAAATAAACCAAGGGCAGTTGTATGGCAAATAAAATTTGTAAAACAATAATAAATTGTTTAATAATTTATTTAATTATTTAGTATGTTTGAAATACAGAAATAAGCAATATTTTCTTATTATTGATTTATTTTTTTGGGGTTGGCAACGCAGAGAGAGATAGACATGTGAGAGCATTCCCTCTCTGTTTTTTCAAAGCCTGGACAAAGCAATTAAATAAACTTTTTTTAAATTTTCAGTATAAAATCATGAGTGGTCAAATTTTTGTGGAATATTTTTCACTATCATTACCACGAATGTGGGACTAAATAAAGAGGTAAGTTAAAAAAAAACAATTTTAGCACAAAATTTTATATTTTTTTAAAGTTAAGACATTGTTTTTTAATTTTTGTAAAATTATTTTTTCTTAAAAAAAGACGCTATGTTTAAATTTAGGCACTAGACTAATTTTTTTCAAATTTTTTTAAAGAAATTTTACATTTTTTGCAATTTATTTGCACCACTTACATGTTTCTTTTTAGTTTTTTTTGCAAAATTCTTTTTTCTTTCCAAAAAGAAGGCCTTGGGCAATTGTTTATTGGATTGGCCTTACTTCAAGACTCTTTAGAATCTAGAATGATTTTTTTGTTTTAATAAAATATGCAGAAATATATCGCTATGCTATAATAATAGTTGTGTTGGTGTATAAGTTGCTTAGCATTGCGATAATCCACCAATTGATAATGACTATTATCATTCATGTTCATCAATATGTAATTGCATTTTAACTAAGTTCGTACTATTAATACTATGAAGGCCAATTAAAATTGGATGTTCCAGTAAAGTTTCGTACAACAAATCAACTGTCAATTTGTCACTAGTGTAATTATCCTTCCCACATGCAAATGCAAAAACTGTTTGTTGTTCTGCCCTTTCTAACGTCGGTTGTAAGTTCTGAAAAAAGTCGTCATCCTCCCGTTTAAACTCCAACTTATCAAACAAAGTGTGATCCATTATATTATTCGAATTTCTTAATAACGGATCTGGAGCTGGAAAACTATAACTGTATTGAAATCCTGATTTCTTTATTTTGTACGATGATTTTTTTGAAATCATTGCTGAAATAATATTCTTCACAAATAACTAAAAAGAAAAACAAAATTAAATAACAGTTTTATTCAAAAGCATAAAATATTTTAGAAAATTTAATTTTGGATTAGAAAAAAAAGTGTGTTTCGTTTCAAATTAAAACTTTGAAAGTTAATAATTTATATTTAAAGTATAAAAAAAGTAGAAGAAAATAAAAAAATCTCTACGATCTTTCAAAAGTTATGAATTTTTATATAAAATATGGCATTCAGGTAAACATATATAAAGTTGGAAATTGGAAATACATTTATAGCAACCTGCAAAAATAGGGTGGGAGATTTTGTTACTAATTTGTTACAATAAAAAATATTTGTACCTCGAACCGTTTTTGAAAAATCTCCAAACAGTCAACTTGAATCTGAAGTTAGCAGTCATCGCAATAACTTCGAGGGTATTCACCCAAGGACTATCAATAGTGTACCTAATTTTGTTACTTAAAAAGTACTTTCAGATGCACTGGTCGTTTTTTTAAAAATAAAACAATTTACCGAAAAAAATTTTTTTTATAAAAACATATTTCAAATATACACATATGACATAAAATAAATTTAATTGTTGTATTCCAACTCTACCAAGCTTATAATAACTAAAAACAATTTGTTACGTTATCTCTATTGAGAAAAAATCCCTAAAAATAGCATATTTTAGAAGAACGGCCTCTGTCGGCTTACTGTCTTATGCGTCTCTCTGGACAAATTGTATAATAAATTATTTTTAATTACACAATCTCTGTTAGAAATAAAAAGCCTTTAAAAAATCTGAAAAATTATGACCTTCTAACGTAACAATCAAAAAACGAACAAACAATTTACCCCAGTTTCTTGAGCGTGTGACTTGTTTTGATGAATAAATTTAAAAATAATTTTGTAACAAATAGAATATCACTTCAGATATATCCAGAAAAGCAGTGAAAAGTACAATTTGTCCAAAAAAGTGGTGGCAGATAAAGTAACAAAATAAAAACAAATTATATTCACTTGAATTTTTATAAAATTTTAAGGGCGCGTGACTTGTTTTGATGTTTGGATGAATAAATTCTAAGAATAATTTTGTAACAAATTGTATATCATTTCAGAAATGTCCAAAAAAGTATTAGAAAGTACAATTTGTCCAATAAAGTGCTGGCAGCTAAAGTAACAAAATAAAAACGAAACATATCATTTGTATTTTTATAAAATTTTAGGAGCGTGATACTTGTTTTGATGTTTGCTTACATAAATTTAAAAATAATTTCGTAAAGAAAAAAACGAACATATTTTTATTTTTTTAACAGGACCCAAAATCGAGATTTCAAACTGAAAAGTACTCGCCCCAAATTTTTCAAAAAGAATAAGTAATTTCCAATAATAAAGGGTTTTTGAAACAGAAATTACGAATTTCTTGTAAATTTCATTTGTTTTCACTTTAGAAAGGAAAGAATTTCCTGGAATTTTAAGTGATGAGCTTTCAATTATTTTTTATACTTAAATTTTGCAGAAATCATGAATTTTTGAAATATGCATTTTGTTATAAATTTAAGTGAAACTCTCACAAACTTTAAAAAGTTCTATATTTTACTTAAATCTAATTGAATTTAAATCAAATTTTTAAGATTATCAATGTTATTTTTTCTTAAATTTCAAGAAAACTAATTAATAGAACAGGCTGTCCCACCAATGGCGGAAGACCTCTTTATTACTTTATTGGGAACCCTTAGAAAAATTATAACGTTATGAATAACTTTTTCATTTTTGGAACATCGCCCTGTATAAAATCCATAAAATGCAATACATTTGAAGATAATTTTAAATTTCAAAACAAACAAAAAACACTACTATTAAATAGAAAAACTTGTTATTATTATTTTCTTTTAGTCCAAGTTTATTATTTATACGTTTTGTATAAATTAAAACTATCGATTTCGGGATAATTTTATCCCATCTTCAGGTTTTTAAAGAATCTAAGAATAAACAATTAGAATTAACAAAATAAAAGCATAGGTATAAAATAAAAAATAAAAATAAATGTATACAAAATTAATGTAAATTAACATGCAAGAATAATATTCAAATACTTGATAAATCAATTATTCTGAATTCATAAAGCTTTTAAAGCAAAATAAAGTAATGAATTTAATTTTCTTACCTTTATTGTCAAGATAATAGTGACATGTAAAATTTTTTGAAGTAAATAAAACTTTTGTAAACTTTAAAAAAAAAAAAATTATAATGATGGTATTTAAAATAATTAGTTTGTATAAAAACTATTAATTAGTGATTTAATATAACTTAAATGTTTGACTTCGTTTTCAATTTGTATATTTAATGTTATGAATTTAGTGTCCTAATTTAATTTTATTATTTCAAGGTTTTCTAAATGATTTCTAATCAAAAAATCATTTGTATTATATAAAATTGTAACATTTTTATTTAGTTCAAAATTATGATTGTTAAATAATATATGATTAGCAAAATGTGAAAGTTGTGGTCTGTTTAATCGAATAGCTGACATATGTTCTTTAATTCTAATGTTAAATGTTCTTCTAGTTTGACCTATATATATGGCATTACAAGAATCACATGATAATTTATAGATACCACTTCTATCAAATTTGTCTAAAATATCTTTGTTAAATTTAACTTTATTAAATGTAGAATTAACTCTAAAAGATATTTTCAAATTCAAAGGTTTAAATATTTTTAATAATTCTAAACATTTAATATTATAATATGGTAATGATGAATAAGAAATTGTTTCATTTTTATTTTCTAAACTTATTGATGGAATAAATGCATCATCATACATTAATTTTGTTTTGGTTTTTGATATTATCTTTTTTATTAAATTATCTGGATAGTTATTATTACTTCCAATTAATCTAATGGTATTTATCTCTATAACAAAATTTATGTAGTTCATTGGAATTGTAAAGAATCTATATGCAAAACTATGGAAAGATGCTAATTTGTGTGATAACGGATGGTTTGAAAAATTATCAATGACTGTATCTGTGTAAGATGGTTTCCTATAAATGGAATAGTTTAATTTATCTCCAGAGGTAAAAATATATAAATCTAAGAAAGAAATGTGACCTTTTATTTCACATTTTAAAGTAAATTTTATGTCTGGGTGTAATTTATTTAAATCCTCTAAAAGTTCATTAATTTCATCAACTGATCCATCAAAAATTACCAGTACATCGTCTACATATCTTGCCCAAAATTTAATCTTACTTACACCTAAAAACTGAGAAGAAAATAATTTCTTTTCAATGTTATTCATAAAAATTTCTGCCAATAATGGGCTTAAAGGTGACCCCATCGCAAGACCATCAGTTTGTTGATAAAAGGTGTTATTAAATAAGAAAAAATAATTCAAAAATAAATAATAATAGTCCAAATAATTGTGTTGTCCTTTAATTTATTTAAAAAACACTACATTTATTGTTGGTCGGGCGCCAGGCCCTTTTTGGAAGCAGGTCATAGCCTTTTTGTCCTAATGGGTATAATGGGCCCGACTCTTCAATTGATCTAGAATCTAGATTCTAGATAACTAATTAAAACTAATTCTTTTTTACAATATACAGGGTGGTCGAGATAAAGTGAACAGTGGATAATCTCCAAAAGTAAGAGTTTTAGAAAAAAGACGTTTCAAATAAAAATTATTTGGTTTTAAAGGAGCCACAGAATGAGAACAGTTATTTTTCATCTGGAGAACTTCTTCATGGTCATTCTAACCCTAACTCTATTTGAATCTGAATCCAGCAAAAAAAAGAAGAAATTTTTGCTGGATTCAGATTCAAATAAAAAAAATATGGGTTTCCATTTGAAAAAACTGAGTTAGGGTTACAATGACCATGAAGAACTCCTCCAGGTGAAAACTAACTGTTCTCATTCTGTGGCCCCTTTAAGACCAAATAATTTTTAATTGAAACGTTTTTTTCTAAAACTTCTTTTCGCACATCACTAAAATAAAAAACTTAATTACCAAAGTGAACCTAAAGAATCCATTGGTGAACTTATTTTTTTTCCGGAACAACCCGGAATTATCCGGAACCGGAGGTAACTTTGATTTTTTAAATGGCAACATAGGTCGAGTTTGGTATGGATGGATATGTCATTCAAAAACAAATAACTTTTATTAAAATATTTTTTTAATATTTTCCATAGTTTAGAATTTATTCGAAAAACAAAAAAAAATTGTTAAAAAAAGTAAATAAAAATTATTGCATATTTTGAAGAATTTTATAAATTTATAAACTCTTTCTACAAATTCTAACATTTTACCAAGTTTAAATATCATACTTGTAATTATTATTATTTACTTTTTTTAACATTTTTTTTTTGTTTTTCTAATACATTCTAAAGTATGGAAAATATTAAAAAAATATTTTAATAAAAGTTGTTTATTTTGAAAGACATATCAAACCACCCAAACTCGACCTATGTTCCAATTTAAAAAATCAAAGTGATATCCGGTTCCGGATAGTTCCGGAGAAATATAAGTATTGTTTGATAGGTGTTTTAAGAACAAACAAATTTTATAAAAATATTTTTTTAATATTTTCCATAGATTAGAATTTATTCGAAAAACAAAAAAAAATTGTTAAAAAAAGTAAATAAAAATTATTGCATATTTTGAAGAATTTTATAAATTTATAAACTCTTCCTACAAATTCTAATATTTTACCAACTTTAAAATCATACTTGTCCATATTTAAACAAAATTCTTCAAAATATGCAATATATACAGGGTGTCCAGAAAATGGCGCCTAAGCTCTCCAGTACGTTGTTGGGGATCCTTCAGGGATCCCCAGAAAAATAGTTAAAAAAATCCTCGTGATCAATTGACCGAGATATGGAGGGTCAAAGTTTGGAATTTAACTTCTTTATTTTTGTGAATTTTGAAAAACCGTCAGTTGTCCTGTAAAGTTTGGCTTCTCTTTAGTCGCTTAGTAATAAATTTAATTTAAATCGCGTATTAATAACTTCACAATTTATTTTTATAAATTGAAAATTACCTGTCATAAGCACTTGTCATAATTTTCAATTTAAAAAAATAAATTGTGAAGTTATTAAAACTCAATTTAAATTAAATTTATTACTAAAAGACTAAAGAGAAGCCAAACTTTACAGGACAATTGGCGGTTTTTGAAAATTCATAAAAATAAAGAATTTGAATTCCAAACTTTGACCCTCCATATCTCGGTCAATTGGTCACGGGGATTTTTTTAACAATTTTTCTGGACATCCCAGAATGGTCCCCAACTACGCACTGGAGAGCTTGGGCGCCATTTTCTGGACACCCTGTATATATATATATATTCGTATCCAAAAAGAAACAATAAATAATATAAGCAGTTATATAACACCAGACCAAAACTTCGCACAATTAATTGCAGATGGACTTGCTTCAGCTAATTCAGAATTATTTGTAAAATTTTCAAGTTTTGGACAAATTAAGAGATGTTCCATATTTTGAATTTCTTCACCACAAGAACAGGAAAGAGATCCATCATAAAAGCCCCAAAGTTTCATATTATATTTGCAACGACCAACTGATGTACGTAATCTATTAAGACTTTTCCAAATTATCCAATCTTGATTGGCACCAGGTGGAAGACATTCTTTTGGATTTAAAAGTAAATTCCTATCTTTATCATTTAATGATTGTTCCCACAACTCAATTCTCTTTATAGATTTAGTACCCAGAAGAGGTAGAACACTAGATAAAAAACTTTTACGAGATTTTAGATGATTAATTTCTGCTCTTTTACCATACATTGGATGAAGAATATCATTTTGTTGAATATAACGTTCATACATGCTTGCTACAGACCTTCTTATATTTGGAGGAGTAATCCCACTAAGAATATAAATATGACTAATTAATGTAGGTCTTAGACATCCAGTAATTATTCTACAACTTTGATGTAGAATAATATCTAACTTTTTCGTATGACAAGATCTTTCCCAAACTGGAGCAGCATATTCTGCTGCCGAAAAACATAAAGATAGTGCGGTAGTTCTTAAGGTATGGGGAGAAGCACCCCATTTAGAACAAACCAATTTTTGAAGTAAATTGTTTCTAGTGGAAACTTTGGCTTTCGTTTTCTCAATGTGTTTGTTAAAAGATAATGTTCTATCTAAAGTAATTCCTAAATATGTTGGGTATGCGTTATACTCTATTTGTTGATTATACCATTTAAGTCTTAATTTTTGATTTGCACATCTATTAATTAGGTGAAAAAGGCTTGATGTGGTTTTTGACGGATTTGGACGTAGACAATTATTATAATAATATATTGACATATTTTGAAGAGCATTTTGTAAGTTTCCTTCAATAATAGAAAACGATTTATTTTGGGTTGTAATTGCTAGATCATCAGCATATATAAAACTTTTTGTATTGATCGTAATTGGTTGATCATTGGTATAAATATTAAAAAGTATAGGAGCTAGAACACTACCTTGAGGAAGTCCATTTTTTTGCCTTCTCCATCTGCTATTTTTTCCCCATAATTCCACAAAAAAACATCTATTTTCTAATAATAGCTGGATGATCTTAACAAGATTAAAGTCTTTTGTTATATTATATAATTTCAGTAAAAGTTTACGATGATTCACAGTATCATAAGCTGCTGAGAGATCAACAAATACTGCTCCAGTAACCAAACCTTTTTCGTAACCATCTTCAATATATTGAGTTAAATTTAAAATTTGACCGCAACAATTTTTTCTTGGTCGAAATCCTGCTTGTTCTGGAATTAGTCTATCATCTATATTTAATGACAGTCTATTAAATATCATTCTTTCAAATAATTTATAAAGGCAACATAAAAGTGATATTGGACGAAAGTTTTTAGGATCATCTAGAGATTTTCCAGGTTTCGGAAGAGAAATAATTTTTGATTTGCGCCAAATTTTAGGAATCGAATTTTCAATAATGCAGTTATTAAATAAATGTAACAGCCAATTTTTAGTATTTGGTCCAAAATTAACTATCTGTTCATTTCTTAAATCATCTAAACCTGCTGATTTTCCACATTTTAGCATATTGATCGCAATTTCGAGTTCATTTAAATTAAAAGATGAACTGTAACTATTTACTTCTTTTGCATAGTCTCTTATAATATAATTTTTAGGAATTTTATTGGATTTTCCATTTATTATAAGATGGTGAGCTACTTGATTAGCCGTAACGTCTGATTTAATAACTGGTCGTATTGAATCATTATTAATTACATTTAAAGTTTTCCAAGCTTTTCTACTAGAATGTTTCATATCGATATTTTCTATAAGTTTTTGCCAAATTTCTTTGCGATTTAAACTAATTTGAGTTGTTAGTTGATTACCTAAATCAAAAGTACTTTCAGAGAATGGATCTGTTTCAAAACTATTTGAATAATCTTTATATAGTTTGACTAGATCTTTAGTAAGTCCATGAATGTATTGAACTCTACATCCTCTAGGAATAAATTTACGAGATATTCGTTTAACAGTTTCAATAAATAAGTCATAATTAATTACTTTAGGTTCAATTGATAAAACAGCTTGATCCAACGATTTAGAAAATTTAGTCCAGTTTGCTTTTTTAAAATTAAAACGACGTCGAAAAGGAATAATTTGTGGTACAACTATAGCTGTAATTTCCAACATGATAGGTCTATGTTGTGAGTGGGGGATTGGATCTAAAACTCTTTTCTTACAATTGTTTAATAAATTATTATTAACAAAAATTAAATCTGGATTATAACCTTTTTTCCATCTACTGCTATTAAAAGAATATGGTAATTTAGCATCATGTATTATATTAAGGTTTTCATTTTCTGCCCAAGTTTCTAATAATTGTCCATCTTCGTTTAATTTTTGATATCCCCATGTAGGGCTTTGACTATTAAAATCTCCTATAATAATTTGTCCAAATGATGGTGATGACATTTTTGGAGTACTAAACTTAAAAGATTCATTTGGGGGTTTATATAATGATGTAATATTAATTTTATTAATGGTAACGGTTAAAATCTCGATATTATTATTATCTGATTTATAACTGGAACTGCAAATTATATCATCTCTCACGAAAATTGCACTACCATATTGTTTATGAGGTCTTTCTACTATTAATGTCATACCTTTAATCAACGGACGGTTTGAATTTAAATCTTTATGTGTTTCTTGTAAACATAAAACATCACAATTATTGTAGCTACATATATCTGCAATTAAATCTTGCTTTGCTGATGACAATCCTTCAATATTAATTGAGATAACTTTAAAGGCCGAAGTAGAAGGTGAATCCATTGTATCGTGTAAAAAAAATATTAAATAACTTGTTTCTTTATTGGTGGTTGCAGAATTATTAATGCCGCGGATAAAAACGCTTCTGCAATGGCAAATTTAAAAATTGTCAACTTGTCAAATTGACACTTTTGGAAATTTTTTTATATGTTTTCAAAATATGCAATAATTTTTATTTACTTTTTTGAACAATTTTTTTTGTTTTTCGAATAAATTCTAAACTATGGAAAATATTAAAAAAATATATTAATAAAAGTTATTTGTTTTTGAAAGACCTATAAAACCATACCAAACTCGACCTATGTTGCCATTTAAAAAATCAAAGTTACCTCCGGTTCCGGATAGTTCCAGGTTGTTCCGGAAAAAAATAAGTTCACCAATGGATTCTTTAGGTTCACTTTGGTATTTTTTATTTCGGCCATGTACGATAACGCGTTCTCGAGATAAATGGGTGGCACGGGTGGTCTGAATCAGTTTTTTATACGTATAAAAAAATAAGGGAAAAAAACTGACACTTTGTATATCCTTTTTTATTCATATCGAAAAATCAAAAATGGGCCGACAAATATTTTTCCTGGGCCGCTAATCAGGTGTCCATCCGCCCCTGTTTACTCGTGTGCACTTTTTTAGCTATCACTATCGAGAATTTTCGTAGAGAAAAGTTGGGCATCTCGTCAAAACGAAGCTACTCACGAAAATTCAGCCTGTTAGTAATCATTAATAAAAAATGGCGCTGGACTGTAGACTAATAAGAGAGTAAGCCGTCAGAGGCCGTTCTTCTAAAATATGCTATTATTAGGGATTTTTTCTCAATAGAGATAACGTAACAAATTGTTTTTAGTTATTATAAGCTTGGTAGAGTTGGAAGATAGCAATTAAATTTATTTTATGATGTCATATGTGTATATTCGAAATATATTTTTATAAAAAAAAAATTTTCGGTAATTTTTTTTATTTTAAAAAAACGACCAGTGCATCTGAAAGTACTTTTTAAGTAACAAATTTAGGTACACTATTGACTGTGCGTGGGTAAATACTCTGAAGTTATCGCGATGACTGCTAACTTCAGATTCAAGTTGGCTGTTTGGAGATTTTTCAAAAACGGTTCGAGGTACAATTTTTTTTTTATTGTAACAAATTAGCAACAAATTAGTAACAAAATCTTCCACCCTTTTTTTTGCAGGTTGCTATAAATGTACTTTCAACTTTATACAGGGTGTTCCGGAATAACTGTGACAATTTTTTAGGGGTGATAGAGGAAGTGAAATTAAGCCTTTTTGACTTATAAAGTATTGCCCGGAAATGCTTCCTTAAACCAATTCAAAAATTAAAAAAAAAGTAGATTTTTGTAAATAAAATAAATATTACAAGAGATATTAATTTGAAATTTTGGCGATAGTTTTTTCACATAAGGATACACATTTATGACCAATAAAAGTTTTAAAAATATTTCAGGGGCGTTACATTTGGGGGGGGTCGTCAACTTTTTTTGATCATATCTTTTGTTTCTTTACGTTTTTGGTAATTTTAAAATTACTAAAATAATCCTTGATCAACGTTCTACAGAAAAGGTACTCTTATTGTAAGTCCCTTCGTTGCATCGTTTCAGAGTTAAAGCAGATTTTATAATTTTTAGCTAAAAATGTGAATTTAAAAAACAACTTCAAACTAGGCTAATTTACCTAAAATATCATGTACTAAATATGTGGGCTGCTCCATATGCAAAATGCATGTCTGGTAATTCTGCATTTGAAAATCTATGCATTTTTAATATTGCAATAATACGACGAACTATCAAACGCTAATTAGAAAATATTAAAGGATGCTTAGATCTTAGAATGAAATATTGTGGTAATTCGCCTACTTTGATATTTGTATGTTTTCAGATAAATCACGAAAGGACCTTATCGGGTTTTGGGAGCATTTTGTACAAGAATGAAACTTATGCCACATAAATAAGAAATAAATATACAATAGTGTAAAATATTTCACTCGTTAGAAGACCGCTTTCGCCAAAAAACGCAATTGAAATTAATTAATTTTTGCACAATTAGACAACTATGCTGGTGTTGTCCTCAGTGTTTCTAACAAACAAAGTAGTTTGGTTGCCTATGCCATTTATTTACTATGATTTATTGACTTTAATAGTATAAAAATTATACAATTAAGTAAAGTCTAAATTCTCAGCAAACATGAATTCTAACCTAACTGACAGTGAATCAAATCGGCAACGCTGAATTTTCCCACCGCTTGTTGGAAAGTTGTGGTAGGGACTAGGGACTCCCACTCTGCTCTCGATCAGCATCAAGCACTGCGAAATCTAATGAAATGAACAGCTCTGCGTTCCGATGAGGAATGAGAAGCCCCACCCATTTCTTAGTTAATCGCGCCTTCTAAAATGCTATGACATACGATAGTAATAGTGGATTCTCCGTTATCATTACATTCCGCTACCTTAACCAAGCACGTACAGCATTACTTAGTTCAACATACGTTCATGCAAAAGTTGCCGTGGTTAAATGTAAAAGAGAGTGAGCGAAGCTATTTGCTTGTCTACACCATTCCTGTATGCAAAAAAATTAAACTATACATATTTGTTATGACTTGATTAGAAATTAATTTTTAAGTATTTATTTTATTCAAATAAACTTATAATTTAAGAATATATTTCTTACAATTAAACAATTTTTACACAGTTGTCATTTTTTTGCAATTTTTTAAATATTTGCTAAAAAATTTTACAGGTTATCGTAAGACTTTATTGTACAATCAGGAAACATTGAAATTATTACCTCTCAAACGAAACGTCCAAATTAAATGCAGAATAATTATTAGTAAAAAGTATAGCCGATAAGGGACCTTGGTGGCGGTAAAGGGCTTGTAAATTCCTTCTATTTTTGTAGGACACGCGTTCTGGTACTTCTAAGCACCTCCTATCAAGTAGGCAAGATACTATTTACGACATTCGGCAAGTTATTTCTCCTTTGCTAGAATGTTTCATTCCAGGATTTCTTTTTATGTGTACGCGCCGGTTTTAGCTGTTTTTATAAACAAACGTAAAAGCGCAAGCAATGTCTGCGCATGACAATAACACCGAATGTGGGAAACATTTCAATCCAGCGTGAGGTGTGAGTCACAGTGAGTCAGTCGCCAGATACCTTTGTAAAGCGCGTACGAATTTGTTAGCCCGGGCATTACTTCTTGTTTGTAACAGTAACCATTGCTCTAAAGGGCCTTATAATAAAGGTCATTTGTATCTACCATCAGGTTAATCCTTTTGGCGATTGTATTCGATTATTAACATAGGTTCCACAAGGAAAACACCCTGTTAGTTTTAACTGTCATTTGCTTTCAATTTAAATGTAAATGAAAGGTAATTAAAATTTATCTGACAGTACTTGTCAAAATTTGAATTTTAAAATCCGCTGTTGTCGTGTTAATAAATATTTTTTTAAATAATGTAAAATCTCATAAATGTATTTATTTATTGAAGAAATTGGAAATATAATTAATATTGGGGGTATTTTGGTTAATTTTTGTAGGTTTAACTTATTTTTCATGTTTGCCCAAAAACCCCTAGGAAAACGATAAGGTCCTTTTCATTAAAAAGCCTAATTTGATGATGTTTTTAAAATCATATTTTTAGCTAAAAATTATAAAATCTACTTTTACTCTGAAATGAAGCACTGGAGTGACTTACAATAAGAGTACCTTTTCTGTAGAACGTTGATCAAGGGTTATTTTAGTACTTTTAAAATTACCAAAAACGTAAAGAAACTAAAGGTGTATTTTGAAAAATTCATACTTCGCTTAATAACTAAAATTAAGAAACAAAAATTCGTACAGATAAGTTTCTAAAAATTATCGATATTATCGTATTAAATATCAATAATATAATTGTCCATGGTGTATGTATTTCTTTTATAAAAATCAAATCAATTTCTTTTCAATTATAGAATTTATTTGAAATACAATTTTTTTATTAAAAATAGCTAATGCAATTTCGATCCTTAGATCATCATCAGGCTATAAAACATTAAATAAAAATAATACTATAACAAAGTATTAATAGAAATTACCTTGAAAAATATTTTAAAAAATTCATATAAAAATGACTTATGTAAAAAATTGTAAATAAATAAATAAAAATAAATTTTGTTTCACAAAGATTACTATAAAAAATAAACTTTTTATAAACTAAAATAACAAGTAAAGTAAAACAAATAAAATCTTGATGTAAAATATAAAATAAAATATAATAAGTTTATAATAAACTTATTTTATCAAAAAATTTTGTGCATTTGTAATTAATAATATCATTAACGCTAAGGTCTTTTCTTTTTGAAAAACAAATTCCTAAGTTTTCTGCCAAATCAAGTTTTTTGCCTTTATTATAAAAATGTAAAATAGAACAAAAATTTTTAGAGTCAAACGTATGATTATTATCATTAATGTGCAATGCGAAATTTGAATCTGTTTTATTTAGTTGTATACTGCTCAAGTGTTCTTTAATTCTTGTTGCAATTTTTCTACCAGTTTGTCCACAATACTCTTTACCACAATTACAAACAAGTTTATATACACCACTTCTTTGCATACAACTAATGGGATCTTTGTCTTTAACGAAAATATTTTGGAAATTTGTTGGTTTTTTAAAAGTTACTATAATTTTGTCGTCAATGTTTTTCAAAATATTTTTAATTTTGTAAGAAACTTTCGGAATAAATGGTATCGAAAAATATATCTTATCTTCAATTTTGGAATATAATCCATTATTAAGATATTTATGTAAACAATTACTTCTAATTTTAAGAAAATGTTCAAAAATGGTTAATTTTGAAAAATGATTTTTAAATGCAATGTGAAGAATATTTTCAATTTCTTTACTAAAATTTTGATATGTTAATGGAATTGAAAAACATCTATAAAAAGAAGAATTGAAAAAAGCCAACTTTTGGGACATAGGATGATTCGAATAAAAATCAATGCAATGATCTGTATGAGTTTGTTTTCTATAAATTTCAAATGAAAAAATATTATTTTGTGTTCTGTTAATTAAAATATCTAAAAATGGAATGCTATTGTTTTTTTCTAACTCATATGTAAATTTAATTGAATTGTTTAAAGAATTAAGAATATTCATTGGCTTCCTTTTTAACGATACATAAACAATCGTCTACATATCTTACCCAAAAAATACAATTTTGAGAAAAATAACTGTTTAGAAATAACATGTTTTCTAAATTGTTCATAAAAATATTTGCCATGAGTGGTGACAGTGGATTACCCATAGCTAATCCAGTTTTTTGCGAATAAATTTGATTATTGAAAATAAAGAAATTTTGTTCAAGACATATGCTAGTTAAATCTATTAATGCATTACAAATTTCATCACTTAAATTTGAGTCATTTAAATTGTTCTTTAATATATTAATACAATCGACGGTTGGAATTGATGTAAATAAATTGGTTACGTCGAATGATACAAGAACATATTTAGAATGATCAATTGTTATATTTTGTAGTTTTTGAATTAATTCCAAATTATTTTTTATGGCATATTTAAATTCAAAATTTAAGTTGTTTTTCAAATATTTATCAATAAATAATGCTAATTTATAACAATGTGAATTTATAAATGATACTACTGGTCTAATCGGAAAATTGTCTCCTTTGTGTATTTTAGGTAGATAATAAAACCTTGGAATTAAAGGGTTCATTATTTGAACTTCAAATAATTTATATAACTTTAGATTTTGATATTCATTAATTAGTTTTTTAAGTTTAATGTTGAAATTATTTATAATTGAATTCTTAATAATTGAAAAGTTGTTTAAATTTAAGAATTCGTTAACTTTATTTATGTATTCGCATTTCTTCATAATTACTAAACAGTTACCTTTGTCTGCTTTAATGAAAAACAATTTATTTGAGTCTATTTTGTGTTTAATTGAATCAATAACATTCAATAATACTTTTCGATTTTTCTTTTTATTCGAATCTAAATTTATAGAGTTAATGATATTATTAATCACCATGGTAATATCACTAATAAGAGAATCATTCTCAATGAGACGAGAATTATCTTAAATAAAAGCTGTGTCAATTATTAGTGACTTTATAGAATTAGGTTTTAAGTTTAAGTCTGGAGAAATAATAATATTACATTTGTACAATTTTTAATCCTATCATGAAATATATGATTATTGTAATTAAATGGATTAAAATTGTTAAAAATTTCTTTAAAATTGTAATGTAGGTTGAATATTTTTGTTGAAATTGACTGTGAATTTTGATTGTGTAAAATATTAATTGTTTTGTTACAAAAATCATCAAATCATACGTTTGACTCTAAAAATTTTTGTTCTATTTTACATTTTTATAATAAAGGCAAAAAACTTGATTTGGCAGAAAACTTAGAAATTTGTTTTTCAAAAAGAAAAGACCTTAGCGTTAATGATATTATTAATTACAAATGCACAAAATTTTTTGATAAAATAAATTTATTATAAACTTATTATATTTTATTTTATATTTTACATCAAGATTTTATTTGTTTTACTTTACTTGTTATTTTAGTTTATAAAGTTTATTTTTTATAGTAATCTTTGTGAAACAAAATTTAATTTTATTTATTTATTTACATTTACATTTTTATATGAATTTTTTTAAATATTTTTCAAGGTAATTTCGATTAATACTTTGTTATAGTATTATTTTTATTTTTATTTAATGTTTTATAGCCTGATGATGATCTAAGGATCGAAAATGCATTAGCTATTTTTAATAAAAAAATTGTATTTCAAATAAAGGCTATAATTGAAAAGAAATTGATTTGATTTTTATCGTATTAATTTATTAAAATTTAATTACAGTCGAACTTCTATATAATGTTTCATCACGGGAACCTTAAAAAAATTCGTTATATAGAAAATTCGCTATATAGAAATTCGTAATTTTGATATAAAAAAATTGTTATTTACTTCATAGCTCTTTATTTTAACTAAAAATATGAAAAGGCGTTGTTTTTAATGCATATGTTTTACAAAAACTAAATTTGCTCCAAGTCGGAGGTATAACTTATAAGTAAACCTTATAAAAAGACTCGACAAATCTCGGAATTTACGTTCATTTCTAAAAATTCTAATTACCTACCTGATTTTCTATTATTCATTACACTAATCTAATATAAAATTCTCCGAAATTTTTAAAATTAGCCACACATTGACTAAAATTTATGAAAGATTCTAATATTTACGTAAAAAAAATTCGTTATACGGAAACTTTAATTCGTTATAAGGAGTAAAAAATACATTAAAAATCCCTTCAAGGTGAAGATTCTCAAAAAAAATTTGTTATATAGAGAAATTCCTTATATGGAAGTTCGTTGTAGGGAAGTTCAACTGTATTTTTTAAAGTACATTACCTAAAATAATTTTTATTTTTTTGAGTTTTTGGCGAGGTTTTTGGGGCGTAAAATTTTTTTGGGGTGGGGTATAGAGGGCAAGTGATCTACATTTCATCCATTTTCTATTATCTTTCATTTGCGGGATCGATTTTGAAAAAATTGGAAAAAAAAAATTTTAAGATATTTTTAATAATGTGGTTTAAATAATTACCTGGCAAGCAACGACTAAAAGATCGGAAACTTTTTCTTCAGCACCATCCATAGCCCATTCCCATAAGTGATATTCAAGTTGTGTCATGATAAAATTCTTATCAGGCATTATAAACTCTTTAGCAGCAAATTTATCATAATTATTAGGAGGTAAAGAAGTTTTAGGACTTATAGAAGGTATCGTATCGTTTTGATCAAAATGAGCGATTTCAAAGAAAAGCTTCATCGATGCTAACTTCTCAGGCACACCCTTTTCATAAAAACATAACATATAACGTATGTGATATTGGAATTGAGCTTCTGTTTTTAATATTTTCCGCACAGCCGAATTGAATTCAATTTTTGACATATTCTCAGTTTGTCGAAACCAGTTTCGTAGTAATAACTTATATTTGTTTTTTGTATCTTCCCCAATGGAGTTAAATAATTTCTTTCTAGCCTCAACCAATGCACTCATTTTAATTTATAAATTTTTACCAAAAGACAAACAGAAATTGTGGAAATAGGGTTATGTTATAATTTCCAGCTTGGAGTGTCTAAGTCCCTCCATAAAGTGTGTTTTTGAACTATTCCATTTTCCAATTTTAGTTTTAAATATGCGACTAACCACTAACCATTACATTTCCTATTCCAATTATCCATTTTTTTTTCGGGGAATGAAACGAGCACCCATTTAAATAATAAAAGTTTTGTAGCACCCTGTATATAATCTTACTTAGGATACGTTCCACCTTAGAACACCAACGAACACGACCGCAAAATTTACCGTTTCACTCGAGGAGCAACTACGTCGCCATGTTTCTGGCTAAACTTAAGATCTATTTATGCAGACAAATTTAACATTTTTTTTAAGATTTAAGATTTATCACTTATCATTTAAAAATAGTTTAGGATTTATCCACCCAGCTTTATCAATTAATTTAAAAATCGGAAATACGCGATTCTTTCTTTAAATTTTTAATTTCGCTTAATATTTATTAAAAATCAACAGTGTCTTTCAAAACTAAACGAATTTAAATATGCTACAAAATGTTTTTGAAAATATGAAACGTAGAGTGAGTATGTGTATTAATGAAAATGGTGGTCATTTTGAGTACTTTTACTGTAAAATTAATTTATTTATCAATAAATATTTTTTCAATAATCCATAATTTTATTGTAGAAAAATATACACTTTTTCCCTTTTATTTAGGCCCCCTACCAAGCTATTAAATGTGGCGACAATGAAATAGTACATTCTGCTACATAAATTTTCATATACAGTTGCCAAATTCATCCCCAATCATTTTGGAACACCCTATATCTGTGCCCTATATAATATAAAGTGTGTTTTTGAACCACACATAAGCGTTTTCCAATATTACTTTTAAATATGCGACTAATCACTAATTATTTCCTATTCCAATTATCTATTTTTTTTTCGGGGAATGAAACGAGCACACCTTTTAATTAATAAAGGTTTTGTAGCATCCTGTATATAATCTTACTTAGGATACGTTCCACCTTAGAACACCAACGACCACGACCGAAAAATTTACCGTTTCACTCGAGGAGCAACTACGTCGCCATGTTTTTGGCTAAACTTATAGCACAGTATAGAGTATAGATAACTACCAGTAGCGACACTTTCCAGTGTCTATCTTAGTACCAATTCTGTGGAGCATATCTAGTACATACTATTGAGTTTAGAACTGCAAATTGCAAATCCAATCCAATTATAGATATCGCTATAAATGGAGGATATTCGGTACTTGTCAGTGTCAAAAATTGTGTTTAAAATGCATTATTTTACCTTATAACTACCTACATATTTATCAAAACACAAATAGATTTATTATTTAAAGCTTCAGTAAAGCTCAAAAAACATGTACAAATGCATTAAATCGAAAAAGTAAGTACCAACTATAGAAGTTCCTATTTTTGCCACCAGAGGGCGAGCGGGTTCTTAAAATTCCCAATAGTCTGTCGTAAAGTACTAAAAATTAGCTTTGCAATGATGTATTGCATGACATATGTTTCCATTTAAAAAAATTCAAGATGCCTGCCGTGCCAAAATGTTTAAAAATATTGTACCAAGGCCCCATTTTATCCCACTAAATTTCAATTTTTTTATCCAGGCACCGACCTACGCTGCTCGCTTCGAAAATCAAACACGTTTGATTTTTGTATAGAGTCGCTTCTTGAGTCGGTGCTTGGGTCGGGAGTCGGTGCTGCACCATGTTCACGCTTATAAAACCATGTGTTTGTTTTTAGTGCTTGGGTCGGTGCTCGGATCGCTACTTGAGTCGGTTCTGCACCATGTTTCAAAACAAACGCGTTTGATACTTGTACAGGAACGCTGCTTGAGTCAGTGCTTGGGTCGAGAGTCGGTGCTGCACCATGTACACGCGCATAAGAAACAATGTGTTTGTTTTTAGTGCTTGTGTCGGTGCTTGGATCGCCGCTTGAGTCGGTGCTGCACCATGTTTCATAACAACCCCATTTGATACTTGTATAGGGTCGCTGCTTGGGTCGAGTGTCGGTGCTGCACCATGTTCACGCGTATAAGAAATAATGTGTTTGTTTTTAGTGCTTGAGTCGGTGCTTGGATCGCTACTTGAGTCGGTGCTGCACCATGTTTTTACCCTAACTCTCGTACTATTGGGAATTTCGACTTGGGATACGCCCTCTGGGAGTTATTTGCAGAAGCTAGAAAAGATCTACCTTGACATAACCTGTTTTTGTAAAATTTATTTCCGTGCAGTTATAAATCAGTTTCCTTGGGTTTATTATTACTATATTAAAATAATAATATTTTTACAGGCTGTAATTTATTACTTACCCCAAAACAATGTACTTAAGGGGTTAGGCCACTTTGGGATTTTAAAAATATTGAAATTTTAAAACAGTCACGGATCAACTAAAAAACTTATGGTTCAGGCATAGCAGATTGAAGGTAGGTACATAAAAAAAAACTTTGAAAGCGTTTTTTTCGAAACAACATTTCTCAAATCGGCCGGACTCCTTACTCATACAATTCTTTACCTATTGACTTCAAAATTTAACTGTATATTCAAAATTACATTCTCTATAGAAGTACGTAGGATTTTTTCCTGTTTTAAAATTTCTTTTTTTTTAATCCTAGAGTGGCCTAACCCCTTAAGCAATTATGCAAGTAAGAAATAACACACTGGTCAATAAAAGATAAACACAATTTTTAAACACAAATAACTTGATCCAAACAGAGCCGCAGTTACTAAAACCAACAAAAATTAAATTGTCGCAAAAATCTTTTATTACTTTTTCCTCCATGTTTTTTTCAAATTTACGTCAAAATAGCGCCATGTATCCGTAGTCGAAATTCTCAATAAGTTCTATTTTCCAAATAATTAAGTTTTTATTCACCCTGTATAAATTTTTATTTATTTTGACAACTCTATATATTAGTACTCTTTTATTGTCATTTAGGTTCTATTATTATTATTCTATGGTTTTATTGAACCTGTCACCTGTCTTAACCCTCTTAACCTAAAAATTGATTTTTTTGTGAAAATATTCGTTTTTCCCTATTTTCTTAATATTAAAGCCTAAAAGTAAATTTAAAAATGTTTAGACTTAGACCAGGAGGATACAGTAGTGAGGAAAGTGACGATGACTTAGTCGAGTTTGATGTGTATTTTGAGGTAAATTTTAAAACTATTTTAACCCTTACGTTATGCACTTAAATTAAACTTAATTATGCATGTAAGTGCATTAATGAACTAATAGTATTGTAGGTTTTTAAATGTAACAATAATATTAAATGTCTTATGTTACACAATAAGTCCCTGCGTACAAATCCAATTGTATGCTTTTATTTTGTGCGTTAAAAAACGTCATTTTAAATCTATCAATTCCTATTTTTATTTTCATAAAACATTTTAATCGAAACAAAACTCCTGCGGTCATCAATTTCATATGAGTTTAAAGCGTTGACTCGCTTCGTCATACTTTCTGTTCATCGTAAATTAGATTTTTTGTTCGTATTTTACCTGCGCCTTATTGTGATTATGTGAGCCTGCCTTCCGGGTGATCTCATCTGTGTTTACTTATATACAGAGGGGTGCACAAAAAACGGCCAACGATGTAGCCTCGTTATTTCTTATCCGATTTTAATATGATATGTCAAATTAAATGGTTTGAAGAATACTGCTATCAGATAATAAAAGATTAATTTTATTTTTGAAAACATCAGAGGAGGAGGAGGCAACTTTTCTTTTTCAAATGGCAACATATTTTTTTCGATTGAAAAAAATCATCAAAATAATCTAAACCAATTATACCAATAATTTTTTTTTAAATTTTTTTTAATAATTTTTATTATTAATAATTTTTTTAAATTTAATTCAAATGTTTTTTTTTGTTTTTGAGTTTTTTATTTTTCTAAGTTTTGTTTTTTAATTTATTCTTAATAATTTTTAATTTATTAATAATAAATTAACTCAAAAACAAAAAATGAAACAATTGAATTAAATTAAAAAAAAGTAAATAATAAAAAAAATTTAAAAAAAATAAGAAAAAAGAATGTTTTAAATTAATTTATAAAATAATTATTGGTATAATTGGTTTAGATTATTTTTGTTAATGATTTTTTTCAATCGGTAAAAATATATTGCCATTTGAAAAAGAAAAGTTGCCCCCTCCTCCTCTGTTATTTTCAAAAATAAAATTAATCTTTTATTATCTGATAGTAGTATTCTTCAAACCATTTAATTTGACATATCACTTATTAAAATCGGATAAGAAATAATGAAGCTACATCTTTGGCCGTTTTTTGTGAACCCCTCTGTATAAAAGCTAATATTTCTGTAAAAATAAATTATACAATTTTATAATTTACATATTCTTGGATCTTTAATAATATTACTTTTACGGCACATATTTTTAAGTAAAACAAATTGTATTGTTCATAACTTTTTTTGGAAATAAAATTCTAAAAACATCGTCCATGAGTAATTTTTTACAATAAAAAACTTATTAAATACAAAATGCTATAAATTATCTTTTACACAATTGGGTACTTGGTGATGATACTTTTTTTGGGATTTATCTTGTCATTAGTGATCTATGAAGAAAGTTTACATTGTAAAAATGCATTTTGTATAAAAGCGCTTTAAAAGTATTGGAATATCGATAAAATAATTGATATTTTTTGTAGAAAACTGAATATGAACCCAAAGAGAAGAAAGAAAAAAATGCTCACAGAAACTGAAAGACGTGAAATAATGTTAAATGGTCTGTCCGAAAATGCATTTAGTAGAAAAACAGAAATGGTTCTAAAATACTCGGATAAAAATGGTACATTGTTAAATCATTAATTTTGATTGAATATTTTAGATAGATCAAAATAAAAAATTAATTTTATTTTAATTTAAATTAAAAACGAAGCATTTTAGAGAAAATATTTATTCTCTGTTTTCGTCTTAAAATTGGTCAAATAGTCTTCTAGGAAGTCTCTGGTATTTATTTTTTTTAAAAAGCCACCCCTGTTTAATGCAAAATTGGCATACAACTTCGTACATGTTTTTAAATAACTTCTAAACTGTACCAGCTGTGAAAAAATTAAAGAGATCAAAAATTTTCAGAAAAAAGCAAGGAATTAGAATATCTCATTTAAAATGTTAAGTGCGGTAGCACAAAAAAGTTATGGCATAAAAAATGGGTCTATACCCCCAAAATACATCCCCCTGTATTTTATTTCGATATTTGATATTTTTATAATAATAATAGTTTATTTAATAATAATAGTTTATTTACGGGCTAGCCCTTTTTGTTACAAAAGTTTACAAATAAGTGTGTACGGTATAATAAAAGGCAGCGTACAAATTAATAAAAAAAATACAAATACAAATAACAATAATTTTAATAACTAGTATGCTTAAGTTGGCTCTTAAATGAGGTAAATGAAACATTAAAGAATTTAAAGTTGGGATAATTACTGCTAATATCGTTAGCCTCTCTGATCATTCGCGATATGGGTTCGTTACACCCATAATTAGTGCTGTGAAAACTGATTCGGAATAAATTTGTTTCTCTCGTTTGACAACCCGATGGTTTCACATAAATATCAATTTTTTCAAGAAGTTCAGAGCAATTTAACATACCATTGATTAGTTTATAAAGAAAAACATCAGATATCAAGCCCCTATTTTCGAGACTGTCCAGATTCAACGTAGTTAACATGGGATTATAATGAAAGTCAATGTTGGACATTCCCATTTTATATGACATAATTCTTGTGAATTTTCTTTGTACACGCTCAATAGAAGCACATATGTTTTTGAAGTGAGGAGACCAAACAATTGAAGCATATTCTAATTTAGAACGAACCAAACTCATATATAGAGTTTGAAAACAGTACGGAATCAGATCTTTAGCTGTTCGTGAAATAAATCCAAGTAGCTTGAGTGCAGAATTAACCGTTGTCAGAATGTGATCCCTAAAAGTCAATCCAGAGTCGAAAAGAACCCCCAAGTCCTTTACAACAAATAGTTTCTTTAAAGGAGTACCATTGATCGAGTAGTAACGATCGCATTTTTGTAATTTCCTGGAAAACGATATTGATTGGCATTTATCCAAGTTTAGGTCAAGCTTATTGTCGTTGCACCATAACACAAGGTTGTCAACATCCTCTTGCAATTCTTTATGGTTGTCTGCAGTCCTAATAATTTGAAATATTTTTAAATCATCAGCAAATAAGTAGTACCTTGAGAATTTAATATAATGACAAATATCGTTTATAAACAGATTGAATAATATCGGTCCGCAGTGAGACCCTTGAGGTACATCAGATGTTACTTTGATCATTTTTGATAACTGCCCTGAAATGTTGACACATTGTGTCCTGCCAGACAAAAAACTGTCAATCCAAATAACAATATCGCCAGAAAATCCATAATTGTGGAGTTTTTTAATCAGAATTGAATGGTTAACCCTGTCAAACGCCTTGGAAAAGTCAGTATATATTGAGTCAACCTCACACTGACCCTCCAAAGCGCCCGACAAAAAGTTCCTATACAGCACCAAATTGGTCAATGTTGAACGGCAATTTGTGAATCCGTGTTGTTCGTCGATAATTAATGGTTTGGACAACCAAATAAGTTGTGATGTTATCAACTGATCAAACAATTTTGCAATTGACGATTGTAGACTGATTCCACGGTAGTTTGATATATCATGCCGGTCTCCAGACTTAAAAATTGGGGTAATGAAACTCCTCTTCCAAATCTGAGGAAATGTATGTTCTTTAAGAGATCGATCAAACAACAAGAATATTGGTTTGGTTATTGTAAAAGCGCAATTTTTTATAAAATATGTGGGAATTCCGTCAGGGCCGCACGACATTGATTCTTTACATTCAGAAATTAAGTTAAAAACCTCTTCTTGACTAACACTAAAGGAGTGCGTAGAGTCGACTGAAGCGGTTATAGTAATGTTTTGACCAACGATTGAGTTATGACTAGAACTCTTCTGACCACTGTATACTCCTTTAAAGAAATCAGCAAACAAATTTACGGTATCAGCAATATCGTGACTAGATTCGTTATTTAAATACATATTGCAAGGTAAACCGTGATTATCCCTAGACTCATTTATGAATTTCCAGAAATTTATCTTGTTACGACTATAATAACTAGAGAGTGTGTTTCAAATTTGATCAAATTATCTTAAAAAATAAAGAAGTTATACTCCAAAAATGAAAAAAATATAGAAAGTTTGACACCCCATAACTAAAAAATGGAGCACTTTTGAGAAAATTTTTATTCTTTACTTTTGTCTTAGAATTGGTCAAGGAATCGCTTGTAGAATTTCTTCGCATATATTTAGAAACACCCTGTATACCGGGTGGAAATGAAAACCGGGTCACCTCTATAACTTTTTTATTTATGAATAGAAAAATTTGAAATTTGGCTATGTTCTATGGTTCAAAAAAACAAATTTTATGTGCATTTTTTATTTTCGAAATCACTTCCGGTTTCACCGGAAACACCATGAACTTTGTTTTTTTGAATGTAACATCCCATATTTTTATTCATGG
This sequence comes from Stenus bimaculatus, assembly GCA_963971135.1. Lineage (NCBI taxonomy): Eukaryota > Metazoa > Arthropoda > Insecta > Coleoptera > Staphylinidae > Stenus > Stenus bimaculatus. The sequence goes on along the minus strand of OZ020182.1, from coordinate 38,886,403 downwards.
CTTAAAATACTTTTAAAAAAGAAGTATTTTTGAGATATTAGTTTTTATTTTTTGCGAAAAAAAAATTTTTTTCAAAAAAAAAAAAGGTTTTCGAAGTCGGTGAAAATTACCAAAAATAATTCTAAATAATTCAAATACATAAAATAAATAATCGTTATAAAATCCTCTTTTTAAAAAGTCGAATGACCCGGCATAATTGCATTTAAAAAAATGAGATATTTGATAAAATCTTCATTAACTAAGTTTAAAAATTAATAGTTCAAAAACCACTTAATTTTTTTTTCAAATTACAATTTTATTTAGGTATTTGAATTATTTTTGGTACTTTTCACCGACTTCGAAAACCTTTTTTTTTTTTACAAAAAAAATAAAAACTAATATCTCAAAAATACTTCTTTTTTAAAAGTATTTTAAGCCATGAATAAAAATATGGGATGTTACATTTAAAAAAACAAAGTTCATGGTGTTTCCGGTGAAACCGGAAGTGATTTCAAAAATAAAAAATGCACATAAAATTTGTTTTTTTGAACCATAGAACATAGCCAAATTTCAAATTTTTTTATTCATAAATAAAAAAGTTATCGAGGTGACCCGGTTTTCATTTCCACCCGGTATAGTAGAAACATCAAATTTGATGTGAACCATAATACGCTTTCGATATGTTTCCCTGATTTTTTTGGATGCTTCTAGAGGGTAATTTTCCAGAGAGATGGTTATAAAAACTGTGATAACTTTTTAGGGGTTCATTTTTTAAGATTTTTTTTTTTCAAAATAATGTTCGCCGAACAATTTCAGATAAAAAAGTATTTTTGTATGAACTCTGTAGAATGCACCATTTTAGAGAAAAATGCACATAATCATGCACAGGTCGTTTTAACGATATTTTACGGCACGTTAGGTATCTACTTTTTTCTACAATACACGTCTTTTATTATTAGGTGGGTAATAAAATCTATGTCTTTATTTGATTATTTTGGATGTTTTAATTAAATTAAGGGTATTTTTAATTTTTATAACCTTTCTTTTCCTCAACACCTTTGAAGGGCTGTAGCTCTCTTAGGAAGCAAAATCGGACATACATATGTTAATTTGAAGTTTTTATCTTAAAATTAGTCATAGAATCAACTTAAAAAATTTGGCGGTTTAATTTCGACTCACCCTGTATTGGATATTCAATTATCCTACGAATGCAACAAATTATAATTTGGAGAATTTCATGTAATTTATAGTTTTTTATTGAGTTCTTTGTGAGTTATTAAGTGATTAACCATCAAACTTCTTAAAAAATATACTGGGTGTAACAAAAGTAACGCATAATACCAGTAACTTTTTAATTTAAAGAATTACATACAAAAGTTAAATACAAAAGTTTTTAAGTTAAATTCAGTGTATATTTTGTCATTTTTATTTTTGCTTATCATTCACCATTTTGTTCCTAGCGCAACTAACTATTATTTTTTAAACAGCATTATTATTCACGATTTTGGATGTCATGCTATGTCGATTTTTTGCACCGAAACTCGTAAAAAATCAATTTTAATCTTAAATTATTTTGGAAAAACTTTAATAACTTTGGAAGATGTTTTAAAAATTCTTTATGCATCATGAACTGCAATTCAATATAGCTAATTAAAATCACATTTTTCAATTTTTTGTCGTTTTTTTGGACTGAAACTTATAAAAAATCAATTTTAATCTTAAATTATTTTGGAAACACTTTAATAACGTTATTATTAAATTGAAAGAAAATACTAATTAATTTATATTCCTAAAATGTGAATTTATCCCAAAACAACTGCGTACATCTTTCCATAATTTAATGAAAATTCACTAAAAATTTAATGAATACAATGCATTTTTATATATTATAAATACAAGAAAATTCACTCAAATTAAGTGTAAACACGAAAATTTTCAAAAATTTGATGAAAACTTACTTAACATCAAAGAAAATAGTTTGTTTTATACGAAGAAAAATAAAAATATACTACTAAGTATAAACTCAAATTTTACTACAGATTCACTTAAAAACATGAAAATAACTTGAAATTTAAAAAAAAAACTCCATGTTTAAGTGGATAGCCGGCAAATCTAAGCGGTTTATTTTAAAATTCTGTCGATATTTACGTTTGTGGTCAGTACTTTTTTTCTGCTAATGATTTTTGTAATTTTTTTTTTGTTCTGCTATAAGGTCTCTATTTTTTTTATATGATCACAATTTTTGTTCTGAAATATTTATGAATATCTGTAAAATTATTTTTACAAACTTTATTTGAAAACCTCTAATTTAAAATAGACATATTTTTTACTTTTAAATTTTAAAACCATTGTATTTTTGTGAATTTTTTTAGGTGAATACACTGTACTCATGGCAGCCTGCACTTGCCCCATTACCACTTATGAAAAAAGTTATTAAATTGTGGAGGCATTAGTTAAGAAAAAACTGATGTAAATGCAAGAAGTAGAAAAAGAATGAACCCATAATGTGTGCTGCTAGTTCAGGTAATTAATATGTAGTCGAATTGCTTCTTCCAATTTGCAAAAAAAATGATGAAGATAATTTTCATCTCCATTCTAACATTTCTATATTTATAGGAAAAAATTTAAGAGGGATGTTTTCATTATGTTATCTGGTATGAGACTATGTTAAACCCCTAGCGAAATTTCACGGTAACAATTTGTGCTTCATCAGTGTAAAAAACGTTTATTAATTTAAAAAAAATGGTAAGTTTTTATAAAAAAATTTTTTTAGTTCTTTTGGCAACATTTATGATTCATATCTTTGATAAAACAATAATGTTTGAGTTTTTCATTAAAATAAGTTACCCCCATATTATTGGGATAGTAACTGCAGTGACACTATTATTTTCACCTTACGCGTATCCCAAGGTGACTTGAATGACTCACACATACATGCGTACAATGATGGCGCGTATAAAATAGTACCAACATAATTTCTCAAATCCAAGTATTTAAGCGTTCTAATTATTCTTTTTTATTTAATTTAGAGTGAAAAACAAAAAATAACTGCAGTTAGCACATTTGAGTTATTTTTTAAAGACCTAAAAGAAATGCAGAGGATTCCTTTAGAGCTGGCCCGAACACCAGAACCCAGTCAGCATCTTTGCGAGCTCCTAGTGACTTCACAAGCAAAATAGAAAACTTTTTTAGTTCAATAAATGCGTTTTCTTATGTTTTATTTTCATAAATAAAGAAATTACAGGGATGGCCCTAGTTTCGTGGACACCCGGTATACCTTTTTTTGTATATAAATTGTACATAAGGGATTTTTTTTTCAAAATTACACATTGACGCATTTTAGACAAAAATTCGTAACTTTTGGCCCTAGTTTAATGGAAACCAGGTATAGAATTTATAAGTTGGTTTACCGAGTTTGGTAGTTTTTGTTTGTATTAACCTCACATTATGAAATCAGAGATTTACAATAGCGTCAAAACCTGGCGGGAATCCCTGGGAGATCATTGCGTAAACTTTTTGTAATCTCTCAATAAGGTAACATTAGGAATTCTCAGAGATATTACAATTGCGTCAAGACCTGGGAGATCCATGCGTAAACTTTTTGTAATCTCGCAATAAAGTAAGATTAGCAATTCTTAGGGATGTTCCATTGAGGTCGAGACCTATTGTGAAATCACTGGGAGATCTATGCGATTTTTTTGTAACCTCTCAATAAGGTAACATTAGGGATTCTCAAAGATGTTCCATTGAGGTCGCGACCTATCGTGAAATCACTGGGAGATCTATGCGAAATTTTTTTTGTAACATCTCAATAAAGTAACAGAAAGATCTCAAGGACGTCCCTGGGACTTCTGTGTTTACTGGGAAGTTGAAAAGAAAATGGATGCAGATTTCTTTAACTAGGTTTTAAAATTAAATGTCTGTTGATAATACTGGGGGTTGTACTTTTGTTTATACTTTTATTTTTAATTTAAAAAAAAATTAGATTGAGTTGGGTTAGTTTATTGAATTAAAAAAATTGTCTAAACAAAAGTATAAGCGAATTAACTTTATATTTATGTTAATTTAACTTAAAAAAGGAGTGGCTTTTGTTAGAACTCTTTTAATACATTTAAATGGTAGCTTGTTTCAATTGAATAAAGTTTTGTTACTTTTTTTATATTCAATACGGTATTTACTCAAGTTTATGTTCGAACATGTGTAAATAATCATTTGTTTGAATTAATAAAAGTGTATTAGATATATTTTTGTATGTTTCTATTCATTTTAATCAATAAACACTAACGGCGAACACGTTTTGGCAACGTCGCACTCGCTGAGTGACACTGGTTATGCAACCAACCATACCCTGCGACTAGCAGTCGCGCCGCTGGAAGAAGGCGCCGCTAACTTCACATCGGTTTCCAAGTGCGTTTTTATTTTGAGTACTATTGGGAATTTTAACTAGCGATAGAGGGCACTGTAAATTGCATAAAATGGAGGATAGCAGGTACTTGTCAGTGTCAATAATTGCATTTAAATGCATCTTTGTACCTAATAAGTAAATATTCAACAAAAAACAAAAAGATTTATTATTTAAAGGACCTTATCGGGTTTTGGGAGCATTTTGTACAAGAATGAAACTTATGCCACATACAAATAAGAAATAAATATACAATAGTGTAAAATATTTCGCGAATTAGGAGACCGCTTTCGCCAAAAAACGCAATTGAAATTAATTAATTTTTGCACAATTAGACAACGATGCTGGTGTTTTCCTTGGTGTTTCTAACAAACAAAGTAGTTTGGTTGCCTATGCCATTTATTTACTATGATTTATTGACTTTAATAGTATAAAAATTATACAATTAAGTACATATTTGTTATGACTTGATTAGAAATTAATTTTAAGTATTTATTTTATTCAAATAAACTTATAATTTAAGAATATTTTTTTTACAATTAAACAATTTTTACACAGTTGTCGTTTTTTTGCAATTTTTAAAATATTTGATAAAAAATGACTTTTCCAGTTCCCTGGAGCTCTGAAACTTGTACTGTAAATTCAATGGCTATAGTTTTAATAGTTGTAATAAGATTTGTAATATTACGGCGTCAATTAAAAATAAAATATCTTTTACAGGTTATAGTAAGACTTTATTGCACAATCAGGCAACATTGAAATTATTACCTCTCAAACGAAACGTCCAAATTAAATGCACAATAATTATTAGTAAAAAGTAGAACCGATAAGGGACCTCGGTGGCGGCAAAGGGCTTGTAAATTCCTTCTATTTTTGTAGGACACACCCTCGAAGCACCTCCTATCAAGTAGGCAAGATACTATTTACGACATTCGGCAAGTTATTTCTCCTTTGCTAGAATGTTTCATTCCAGTATGTTACATGAGCGCGTACCGTATTTCTTTTTATATGTACGCGCCGATTTTAGCTATTTTTATAAATAAACGTACAAACGCAAGCAATGTGTGCGCATGACAATAACACCCAATGTGGGAAACTTTACAATCCAGTGTGAGTCACAGTGAGTCAGTCGCCAGATACCTTTGTAAAGCTCGTACGAATTTGTTAGCCCGGGCATTACTTCTTGTTTGTAATAGTATAACCATTGTCCTAAAGTGCCTTATAATAAAGGTCATTTGTATCTACCATCAGGTTAATCCTTTTGGCGATTGTATTCGATTATTAACATAGGTTCCACAAGGAAAACACCCTATTAGTTTTAACTGTCATTTGCTTTCAATTTAAACGTAAATGAAAGGTAATTAAAATTTATCTGACAGTACTTGTCAAAATTTGAATTTTAAAATCCGCTGTTGTCGTGTTAATAAATATTTTTTTAAATAATGTAAAATCTCATAAATGTATTTATAATTCATATTTATTGAAGAAATTGGAAATATAATTAATATTGGGGGTATTTTAGTTAATTTTTGTAGGTTTAACTTATTTTTCATGTTTGCCCAAAAACACCTAGGAAAACGATAAGGTCCTTTCAAATAGAAGCTGTAAAATATGTACTAATGCTTGAAATCAAATAAAAAGCTCCTGTTTTCTAGGTTCATACTTTTACCACCAGAGAGCGAGCAGAACTCTAGAAATCCCAATAAAGCAACTCGCTCCAGAATCCAGAGTAGTTAAAATTTACTTGGAAAGCACCTACATATGTATAATGTGATAAATTGTGGAAAATTAGGAACTTTAAGTTGTTTTTCAGTATTTTTTGTATTATTCTTTGTTATACTACAAATTTATTATAATATTTCATAAAAAAATCATTCTAATTACCTAAATTTGAAATGTACCTATATTTTATTTTCGGACAACAAATACAGTCAAACTTCCCTAACTCAAATCTTCAAGGGACTTTAAAAAAATTCGACATATAGAAATTATTTCGCTAAGTTAAAAACGAATATTTTTACAAACACATTACAAATAAAATTCGACTTATAGAAAAAGTCGACTGTAACTCAAAATGTATACGATATTTCCGGACGGAGGGAGTGTATTTATAAAGTCTACTATGGGCGCGTTCCACTAAAGACTCGCAATGCCCACGACGACCGCAAAGTCGTTCTACATAAGACTGCGATTTTTTCTTTCGCGCATCGATGGCGACCGCAAGAAGCTCACAACGACCGTATTTTTTGTTTGTTGAATGGTGACGTTTTCAGCTAGTGGAACGGGAAAATTTTGCGTTCGTGGTCGTGGGCTTTAGTGTTCATTAGTGGAACGCGGCCAAAGAGTCATATTATTTTTTTAACTCAGTAATTTGCGAATTGAATTCGTTTTTTTTTAAGTTTTATTAAATTTTCAATGCTTTTAGTTTACCTTGTGTACTTCTAGGCTTTGTTTTGGGCAGTTCAAATGACAATCATGCAGATGTTTTGAGTCTTCTTTTGGTAAATGGATTAAACTATGACAAGTACGACACAAACATTCAATTTTATTACCAGAACCCTGATGGAAGTAGAGACTATATGGTGTTTCGTTTGAATTGATACTCATTTTCAGAAGAAGTGATAAAGTAAGTAATTTAATATTAAAATATTTATAATGATGCTTACTTTTATGGTTTATACAGGGTGTCCTGTAACTACACCGACAACGCTTAACTGGTGATAGTAGAGCTGAAAATAAGCCAATTTGGCCCTATTTATCTATATCCAAAAATGCATCCCTCAGAAGTTCTGAAGCTTCTGAAGTTCATTTTTAAAAAAATATTTTTTTTAGTTGCTGCCAAAATAATAACAATTTTATGATGAAATTTTGTGTGTATGCATTTTTATAAAAAACGCTCATTTGGTAAAAATTTTATCAATCCTCGATTACTGGAAATGGTCTTATATGGTACCAAAGAATATAAATCACTTAAGAATTTTTTTGGTATTCAAAAATTTTAGTAAAATATTATTTTCTTTTGTAGAGAAATTCAAGAGAATTTTTTTTGTCCCTTACAGATGTGCAGTTTCTGAGTAACATTAAAAAAAAATAGTTTAATAAATGGTAAGTAAGTTAGACTTTTTAACATACATTTTTAAGAAATAACTGTTTAATTAAAGCCCAATAATTACCACTGCATTTACCCCATATTAAATGCATATTCACATGCTCATTAAACGGGAATTTAAAAGTTGAAGATGTAGCTTGTTACCATGGATACGGTTTTAAAAATACCTTAAATTAAATCATTCTTTTAAATTTTATTTCGAAAATAGGACATCCTACAATAAATTTATAAGAGACAAAAAATCTTTCTCTTGAATTTATCTACACGTGGCAATAAATTTTAAATTAAAATTTTAAATACCAAAATAGTCTTTAAGTGTTTTATCTCCTCTCGTACCATCTAAGACCATTTCCGGTAATCGAGAATTGGTGAAATTTTTACCAAATGAGCGATTTTTATAAAAATGCATGCATACAAAATTTGATCATAAAATTTTTATTAGTGGCAGCAATTAAAACATTTTTATTTTAAAATGAACTTTAGAAGCTTATAACTTCTTAGGGGTGCCTTTTGGGATATAAATAAATAGGGTCAAAGCGTTATCGGTCTAGTTAAAGGACACCCTGTATTATAACAACATTTTTCGATATTTGAAAATTTTGTTTAAAAATTGGGTTTTAAAAAAATAATATTAACCCATTGAGACAGTATTTTTTTATAATGTGCTTGGACCAAAATGCAGTATTTATTTTTCATTGGATAAGAATGAAAAAAAATATATTTCAAAATTTATTATCGAAAATACACAAAATACGAAAATATACAAAAAATATTTTTGAAATAAAAATGTTGAAATGTAAGAAAATAATAAATTTAATGTTAGACCATTTTAAACTCAAAAGTTCCCAAATGAAAAACAACCAAAAATTAAATAGTTATTACGTCTGAGACTCGTTATTTCTACGTTTGGCAAAAGTTACATACCGCGAGTCTGGCTCGTTATTCTGTCCCAATGGGTTAAAGGCTAAGTATTAAGTGAGTAAATGTTTAATTAAATCTTTTCGCTAACTTCACCAAGCTACATTTTTTTTAATTATCAGTTTTTTCTTCAAATTTTCTTCTGAAATTCCTTAGTGCATGTTAGTGCATTAGAAAAATACAAGTGTGTTTCATTTCAAATTATAAATTTGAAAGTTAATAATTTATGTTTAAAGTATAAAATAGTAGAAAAAAATAAAAAAATCTCTACGATGTTTTGTTCAAACGTTATGAATTTTTATATAAAATATTTCGGTTAATAACTAAAATTAAGAAACCAAAATTTGTACAGATAAGTTTCTAAAAGTAACCGATATTATCATATTACATTTTTTTAAATTTAATTACTTTTTAAAATGAATTAACTAAAACAAATTTAATTTTTTTGAGTTTTTGGGGTGTAAAAGTTAATTTGGGGAGTGTAGAGGCCAAGTGACCCCCTACATTTCTATTATCTTTCATTTGCGGGGTCGATTTTGAAAAAAATCAAATAAATTTTTTTAGATATTTTTTAAGGCTTTAAATTGTTCATGAAAATCGGTTATTTTTTTTCTGAAAATTATAAAAGTTAGCGGTTTCAAATTTTTACAAAAGGTAAACATGATGGATAGACGCGTTTTAAAAAATATTTAGTTAAAATCAGTTAAATAGTTTTTTTGGAAAAAATTTGGAAATCTGGGCGAAGCTATTTTGAACCATTTTTGATACTTTTTGTGAATATTTATAAAGGGGTTTAAGGGGAGAATTTTGAGCCATTAAACGTCACGGTGCTGTTTATAGTATCGAAGGTATTAATTATTTTGTGAAAAGTGAAAAATATTAGAGCGAAATTTTGGGTCAAAACGGAGAATTTGCTTATTTTTACTACATTTTCAGTCATAACTCAAAAGCGATAAGAGATATCGAAGTGATTCCTATTTTGTCGTAAAATGGACCTTGAAAACTTTTAGAGAAGGTGTATTACATGTGGAAGTAAAATAAAATTTGAGGGGTTGATTAGTTCGAATATAAAAAAAACAACTTCACTAAAATATTGCAGATATACAGGGTGTTCCGGAATAACTGTGACAATTTTTTAGGGGTGATGAGGAAGAGAAACTAAGCATTTTTGACTCATAAAGTATTGCCCAGAAATGCTTCCTAAAAAAGTTATACCACTTCAAAAATTAAAAAAAAATAGTTTTTTGTAAATAAAATAAATATTACAAGAGATATTAATTTGAAATTTTGGGGATAGTTTTTTCACATAAGGATACATAGTTACGACCATTAAAAGTTTTAAAAATATTTTCAGGAGCGTTACATTTTGGGGGGTCATCAACTTTTTTTGATCATATCTTTTGTTTCTTTACGTTTTTGATAATTTTAAAAGTACTAAAATAATCCTTGATCAATGTTCTAAAGAAAAGGTACTCTTATTGTATGTTGCTCCGGTGCTTCCTTTCGGAGTAAAAGTAGATTTTATAATTTTTAGCTAAAAATATGAATTTAAAAAACAACTTCAAAGTAGGCTAATTTACATAAAATATCATGTACTAAATATGTGGGCTGCTCCATATGCAAAATGCATGTCACTGGAATGTTGTACTCACAATATTGTACTTCCATTGTTTCACAATATTGTGAATATATTGAAAAACTACATAACAATATTGCCACAACCTAGACACAATTTTGATTTCTACAGGGGACTAAAGAAGCTATAATACAATTGGGTTGATAAAAGTAAAAAAAAACTGTAACTTTCTTACTCTTTTAAAAATAGAATAATTTTTGATGCACTACCACGCACTAATGACATTTAGAAGAAAATTTTATAAAAGAAAAAATGGTCGCTTGCTCAAAAAAAGTAAAAGATCTTTAACTTTCTTATTTTTTCAAATATTTGGTATTTTCTGATGCACTTACAAGTACTAACGAAGCACTAATGTAATTCGGAAGAAAATTTGTAAAAAATTACTCCTAATAAATAAAAAATTGTCGCGGGGACAAAAAGGAAGAAAGGTCCTTTAGTTTTTGTATTTTTATAAAAATGTAATGTTTTTTTGATAATAAGCACCAATAAAGCACTTATGAATTTCAGAAGGTTTGTAAAAAAATTATAAATAAAAAAAATGTCGCTTAGTATAAAAGTAATAAAAGATCTGTAATTTTAGTATTTTTTTAAAAATAGTATGTTTTCTTGATGCACCAAGGAAACACTAATGCAATATAAAAGAATATTTATAGAAAAGTGGTAAATAAAATAATTTGTCCGAGAGTTAGCAACAAAATTTAAATAAACATTCACTTACTTAGTATTTTACTAATTGCTGCAGTAAAAAGCACTAACGAATGTATTTAAAAAACAGTAGTGCTTCGAGTGTGTCATTAACTTCACGCACCTTGATATTTTTAGTATTTTTTTGAATAATATTTGAGAAAGATTTTCTATCCTTGTTTTAACATTTCTATATTTTTAGGAAAATATTTCAAAGGGATGTTTTCATTATGTTATCTGGTATGAGATGCTTTAATTTATTGAAAATATTCTCTTTATACATTTTTAACGCTGCCCAAAGAAGATTGGAGATAATGGAGCCATTTAAGGGGTTATACCTAGAATAGAATAGAACTTTATTGTGCTAAAATACATTAAGTACATACACGAGTCACAAATACAAAAACAATACCTAATATTTAAATTATACAATTTAAAATAAAAAATCACAATTATATCACAGCAGTTATTGAGTTAGTATGCTTTTTATATCTTTAAGAAACATTAGGTACTAAATTTGTTCAACATCAGACATAAATTCCTGAATATAATAGTAAGCTTTTTTATTAAGGAAATTTTTTATTGTTAATAACTCCTTTTTAATTTTTTTGTTTCATTTTTAAGTTTGTTAAAAAATAATGGACCATAGTAATTTTTATAATTTCTAGTTTTTGACAAACCAGTGTAATCTGGCAGTACATAAGTTCCATTTCTTGTTTCAACTTTTTACAGCATCCCAAAAATTAAGTAAAATTTTAGGAAATTTTTGGACAGCTGTAAAAAGTTTAAAAATATACTTAAAACAAAAAACGCAACGCCGAACTCTTCGTTTATACCTTGACTTATTGCTAGCGTTGGAAAAAAAATATTATTTTAATTAGTTTCTTATTTTTTGGGAAAGCGCGGATAAGCGAACGTTTTTTAAAAACAGTCCGTTTTACTGCTGCCGTATGAGTATTTGGTTTAATTTACAAAAACAATACCAGAAGAAATTGGTAGCCATAAGACTCTTCTGTGTACCAAAAAAAGAAATTTTAAAAAAGCTTCAATAGAAAAAAAAATTATGAGCAAAACCGCAAATATCAAGCGAATTTCAAAATCAAGCGCTTACATTTGCCGACTTGAAATCATTTAAACATGTCACTTATTAAAATCGGATAAGAAATAACGAAGCTATATCGTTGGCCGTTTTTTCTGTACCCCTCGGTATATGTAAAATAGTTTCTTAATAAAGTTGTTCTTTGTAAATTTTTATTAATTGTTTGTTTATTTTTTAATGTGTTGTTATTAATAAAATTTAAGCCATATTTTTCAATGTTTCGATTATTTTTATTTAATTATTACATATAAAAACTTATGGAACAAAGGTCTAAATACATCCGTATTTATTTTCTTTTTATAATTGCTGATCCAGATTTTATAATCTTGACATTCAAAATCCATAGATTTTTCAACTAACGGTAGTTTTCATGAGCACTTTGATTGGTCAATTATACAGTGTGTCCCACATTTTTTCAGCAAAATTTTTTTAGATAGTAAATGTCATTCTGAATAATTAATATTTTATAAACAAATATTTTTTTGAATCCAAAAAAGTCGCATTACTTTTTTGGACACCTGTGTATAATTATATTTTTTGTTATTAATATTTTTATTAAAATCAAGTATGCTTTAGATTTTGTCGGTAATTTTACCCAATAAGTTGTTAATTTTAGTTTTAAAAATAATCAAACCTATACTTGATTTGAATAAAAAAATGACGAAAAGAAGAAACTTTTATCTTGGTGACCCATAAAAATCATAAAAAATTTTAACTTTAACCTTGCTGTAACCTGTAACTTTTTGGGAGTCAAAAAAATTTTAAATTTTTTGTTCAGAATGACAAAACTACAAGCCAAAAAAATGTTGAGGCACCTGGTACGTAGATTTAAAAAAATGACCAGGATGTCTAAGAAATTTAAAATGATAAATTCCCTGACCTTTATAGGTATTTCAGACATTTTTTTTTTATTCCAGGAGTAACTACAAAAAATTGAAATGTGTGATTTTAATTAACCATTGAATTGCAGTTCATGATGAATAAGGAAATTTTGAAAAACCTTGCACCATTCTAAAGTTATTAAAGTTTTTCCAAAATAATTTTAAATTAAAAATGATTTTTCATGAATTTCGATGCAAAAAAATGACATGGTACGCCACTGAGTAACTACAAAAAATTGAAATTTATGATTTTAATTACCCATTAAATTGCAGTTCATGAGGAATATGGAATTTTTGAAAAATCTTGCACCGTACTAAAGTTATTTAAGTTTTTCCAAAATAATTTAAAATTAAAATTGATTTTTCATGAATTTCGATGCAAAAATGGACATGGTACTCCACTGAGTAACTACAAAAAATTGAAATATGTGATTTTAATTACTCATTGAATTGCAGTTCATGATGAATAAGGAATTTTTTAAAAATCTTGCATCGTTCTAAAGGTATTAAAGATTTTCCAAAATAATTTACAATCAAAATTGATTTTTCACGAATTTAGATGCAAAAAATTACATGGTACGCCACTGAGTAACTACAAAAAATTGAAATTTATGATTTTAATTACCCATTAAATTGCTGTTTATGAGGAATAAGGAAATTTTGAAAAATCTTGCACCGTTCTAAAGTTATTAAAGTTTTTCCAAAATAATTTACAATCAAAATTGATTTTTCACGAATTTCGATGCAAAAAATGACATGGTACGCCACTGAGTAACTACAAAAAATTGAAATTTATGATTTTAATTACCCAAGAAATTGCAGTTCATGAGAAATACGGAATTTTTGAAAAATCTTGCACCGTTCTAAAGTTATTGAAGTTTTTCCAAAATAATGTAAAATTAAAATTGATTTTTCATGAATTTCGATGCAAAAAATGACATGGTACACCACTGAGTAACTACAAAAAATTGAAATTTATGATTTTAATTACCTAAGAAATTGCAGTTCATGAGAAATACGGAATTTTTGAAAAATCTTGCACCGTTCTAAAGTTATTGAAGTTTTTCCAAAATTATGTAAAATTAAAATTGATTTTTCATGAATTTCGATGCAAAAAATGACATGGTACGCCACTGAGTAACTACAAAAAATTGAAATTTATGAGTTTAATTACCCATTAAATTGCAGTTCTTGAGGAATAAGGAATTTTTGAAAAATCTAGCACCGTTATAAATTTTTTAAAGTTTTTCCAAAATAATTTAAAATTGAAATCGATTTTTCATGAATTTCGATGCAAAAATTGATATGTTATGCCACTGAGTAACTACAAAAATTGAAATTTATGATTTTAATTGCCCATGCAGTTCATGAGGAATATGGAATATTTCAAAAATCTTGCACCGTTCTAAAGTTATTAAAGTTTTTCCAAAACATTTAAAATTAAAATTGAGTTTTCATGAATTTCGGGGCAAAAACTGACATGGTAAGCCAATGAGTAACTTCAAAAAATTGAAATTTATGATTTTAATTACCCATTAAATTGCAATTCTTGAGGAAAAAGGAATTTTTGAAAAATCTTGCACCGTTTTAAAGTTATTAAAGTTTTTCCAAAATAATTTAAAATTAAAATCGATTTTTCATGAATATCGATGCAAAAAATGACATGGTACGCCACCGAGTAACTACAAAAAATTAAAATTTATGATTTTAATTACCCATTAAATTGCAGTTCTTGAGGAATAAATTTTCTAAATTTTTTTAAAGTTTTTCCAAAACAGTTTAAAATTATTTTTTATGAATTTCGGTGCAAAAAATGACATGGTACGCCACTGAGTAACTACAAAAAATTTAAATATGTGATTTTAATTACCCATTGAATTGCAGTTCATGATGTATGAGGAATTTTTTAAAAATCTTGCACCGTTCTAAATTTTTTTAAAGTTTTTCCAAAACAGTTTAAAATTATTTTTTATGAATTTCGGTGCAAAAAATGACATGCTACGCCACTGAGTAACTACAAAAAATTTAAATTTATGATTTTAATTACCCATTAAATTGCAGTTCTTGAGGAAAAAGGAATTTTTGAAAAATCTTGCACCGTACTAAAGTTATTAAAGTTTTTCCAAAATAATTTAAAATTAAAATTGATTTTTCATGAATTTCGATGCAAAAAAGACATAGTACGCCACTGAGTAACTACAAAAAATTAAAATATGCCATTTTAATTGCCTATGAATTGCAATTCATGATGCATAAAGAATTTTTGAAATATATAAATTCCCTGACCTTTCCAGGTATTCCTTTTTTTAAATTTCAGTTGATGTTTTATTAAACGTGTTAAAGAGAAGAAAAAAAATTGAAAATATAACTAATAACAACACTTAATTTAATTTCCCGATTAGTTTCTATAAAAAAAAATTTCCGGGCTAAATATTTGAAAATTTTCAAATCTTAGAATAAATAATTAGGTACACTATACCTAATCTAACCTAACATGTACAATCTGCTTCACCGGGATGTAGCACACAAAAGAAATATTAGTCCCAATGAGTTTTTATGCGGCTTGAAATATCACTTAGTTTTGCCCACCGCTTAAAAGAAGATATGCGTGTTAGCTTAAAGAGTTTGGAGTAGGTAGAAAATCTTTATTATAATATGGCTATTCTTAGCATTTCTGTTGTGTGCTAAATATCGGTGAACTAGATTGTACATGAAAACGTAATAAAATCAAAAGAAAGAAATGAAAAATAATTCTAATATTAAGGTGATACAGAGTCAAATGTTGAAAAACCGACGTTTTTACCTTTCATGATTTTTTTAAAAGTGTTTCGAATTGGAAAGTCGAAAAAATAAGAAAATACCAAACTAAATTAAGAATTTTACTTTCATTTGTAATTTTTGTTATTTATGTATCTATAATTACATTTGTGTAATTTTGCAAGAAAAACTTCTATATTTATATTTTAATTTTTGCAAAACTATGCTCGTATAAATCTAGATAAATGAAAAATAAAAATTGCACATAAAAGTTCGGTATTTAATTATTTTTTTTTAGTTTCCAATTTGAAACACTTTAAAAAAATTCAGGAAAGATAAAAACATCGGTTTTTCAACATTTGACTCGCTATCACCTTAACACCGATTTTAAGTTTCTAGGTTTATCAAAAATCACCGAAATTTTCGTGACTTTTCCAGAATTTTCAAAATCCCAGACAAATCCAAGTTTTCCAGGTAGTTAAACACCCTGAATAATCAAGTGAGCTAGAAATAATTCTGTGGTCAATTTAAATAAACTAGAGAATTCTTTAAAATAAAATAATTCTGAGTTTAATGAAAAATTCCAAGAGAAACATTAAAAAAATTGAAATTTTGTAAAAATTGCATTGTTTTACTTGTTAAAGCTATAAAATTATTTTAAAAAAATTATAAATAAATAACCAAGTTAGCTAGAAATAATTTTTTTGGTCGATTTAAATAAATTAGAGAATTCTGCAAAAAATAAATCTGAGTTTGTTGAAAAATTCTAAGGGGAACATTAAAAAAACTGAGATTTTGTCAAAATTGCACTATTTTACTTGTTAAAGTTGTAAGATGACTTTCAAAGATTTGTAAAAAAATAACCACGCGAGCTAGAATTACCTTTAAGGTTGATTTAAATAAAGTAAAGAAGTCTGCAAAAAATGAAACCGAGTTTATTGAAAAATTCTAAGGGGAACATTAAGAAAAATGAGATTTTCTAAAAATTTCACTATTTAACTTGTTGAAGCTGCAAGATGATTTTTAAAAATTTATAAAAAAGTAATCACTTGAGTTATAATTTACTTTCCGGTTGATTTGAATAAATTAGAGAATTCTTTTAAAAGTTAATCTGAGTTTAATGAAAAATACCAAGGGGAACATTAGGAAAACTAAAATTTTGTAAAAATTGCACTATTTTAATTGTTGAAGCTGTAAAATGATTTTTAAAAAATTATAAAAAAATAACTAAGCGAGCTAGAATTAATTTTACGGTCGATTTGAATAAATTAGAGAATTCTGAAGAAAATTACCCCAAGTTTGTTGAAAAAATCCAAGGGAAACATTAAAAAAATTAAGATTTTGAAAGAATACTATTTTACTTGTTCAAGCTGTGAAATATGTTTTTTTTTAAATATATAAAAAATAACCAAGCGAACATAAATCTGAGTTTGTTGAAAAATTCAAAGAGGAACATTAAAAAAAACTGATATTTTTTCAAAATTGCACTATTTTACTTGTCACGGTGGACAGTTTAAGCGAAATCCTACCTGTAATAATACATCTTAATAAATACGATTTTTTTCCAAAAGCTCTTTATTATTACATCTTTTCATACCGCCTTTCATCCATGTAAACTTCCTATTTACACATATGCTAATTTGAATAGATTTAGTAGTAATAATAAAACTTCAATTTTGATGCTAATGAATAAATCTTTATTATAAAATGAATTGAAGTAAAAAACATTGGTTAATTTAAAAATGTATACAATAATTATAATGCACGTTTTGTGATTTTTAAATTAATTGGACCATTAGGTTTATTGATTAAGTTTGGAATTGTATCCAAAACTCCACCTTTCCAACGAATTTCATAATTCCTTATAAGCTGCAATAAAATCAAAATGAAATAACTATGACAATAAAATTATATCTAATGAATTACCTTAAGCATTAATACTTTCATATTCTGCTCTGCAAAGTATCTAGCTATGCACGACCTAGGACCTATTCCAAAAGGCAGAGCCGAAAACGGATACGGTTTTACAAACAATGGATGAGTTTTAAGCCACCTTTCTGGCTTAAATTCACTTGGATCTCGAAAATATTCTTCCAATCTGCATGCAACTTCGTTTCCAGTTAGAACTGTAGTCTAAAATAATATATTTTTTATGTTTTGACCCATAATTTTATTATTTATAATAATTAAAAAAAAATCAATTAATATACATTTTTTGAAAGCTTTGGGCGTATGACGAACATGCGGATAAAAGGTGCATTAGCGACTCAGAATGGATATGGCATACTCTACATTCGTCATCAAGGTTTTGTTTTAGGATGTGTTTCCTATATGCCAGGGTGTTTATTACCCCACCCTGACAAGCAACTATAAATCCTTCTGTTTCAGCTTTCAGGGTTGAATCTTGCAAAAACGAGAAGGTAAGTTTTTCAGATAGTTCATTATGTTCTAGATGTTTCCTTATGTTTTGAGGCTAGCTGGATATTGTTAGCATTTCTGATTCTGTGAAATCTTTCATTTTTAGAGGCAGTTCTAGGTCTTCAGATGCTCTTATTGCAGCCTTGAAGAGAAACGCCCCTACATTAGCGACTTCGTGATCCTTGACCATTTTAAGAAGCGTGTCGTTCGAGTTTTTAATGTGCATTGCAAAGGTAATAACTGCACTTCAGTAAGTATATTCTATGTTGGTAAGGCCTCTACCTCCCATTTTCCTGTGCATGTAGAGCCTTTGTACTGATGCTTTAGGATGATGGCATCTATATTGGGTAAGTATTTTCCGTGTTTGTCGGTCAAGGTCTTTTATTTCATCTACGTTCCATCGGATGGCGGCGAAGGCATGGCTTAAGATGGGTATGGCTAACATATTTGTAGCCGCGAGTTTATTTTTACCTGTCAGCTGTGACGCCCAAATTTGTTTGAGCTTGGCTTTGTACTTGGCTTTTAGTTCCTGCTTCATTTCACCTGTTTCTTGTATCGCTTGCTCCTGTACACCTAGGTAAGTATAAGATTCTGTTGGTAATAGGTGGTGGATAAGCATGTTATCGGTTCTTTGAGTTCTTTTTTACTGGCTGTAAATAGTTTCAAGTCATCCATGTAAAAGAGATGTGTTACTTTGTGAGTTCGGTGATTAGGTCTACCTATCATATATCCTTTGGATGTACGAAGCATTACAGAAATTGGTACTAAAGAGATGCAGAATAACAAAGGACTTAAGGAATCCCCCTGAAAGACGCCTCTACGATATGAGATTGGATCTGCCAACGCAGCTTTATTATTGACTGTTAGTATAAATATGGTTTTCCACAGACTAAATAGGTTTTTTAGGGTGGTTATTAACTGTGGGTGCACTTTAAGATGGCTTAGTAGTGTAAGTATTACTTCGTGGGATGTTGAGTCGTTGGCTTTTTTTATAATCGATCCATGCCATGGAGATAATTCTTTTATACTGAACCGCATCTTAGTATATGCACATATCTATGAGGATGTTCTCTTTCATACCTGCTGTGTTTCTCTTTCCCCCTCTCTGTTCATTGAGTAGACTCCATACAGTAAATTCGTAAATTCTCGTGGTGAAGACTTTATAGATGCTGTTAAAGCATGTTATCGGTCGGTAGTTACGTGGGTCTTCCGGGTTTCCTTTCTTAAATATTAAGGTGGTTCTACCTTCTACGAACCAGGTCGGAATTGTTAAATCTCCTCGAAGTATTTTAGTGAATATGTTGGCTAAGTATTTGTAAGTTGACGGTAAATATTTCCACCAATACGAGTTGATCTTATCCATTCCAGGTGCATTGTAGTTTCCCTTATTTTTTAGGGCGTTACCTATCTCATCTGTCGTTATTTCTGAGTTTTCGTCCTGACCTGTTATTTTTTTTCCACATATTTCAAATAGCACTGGATTGTAAATTTACAGATTTATTTTTATATTTAAAAAAAAATTATTCTAATTACCAAAATTAAAAATGTATGCCTTATTTTTGAACAACAAAAGAACGCATAATGTTTACGATATTTCCGGACTTCTTTAAACAAATGAAAATTCGAGCTGCCATTTTAGATTATTGTATTATAGGATATATGTCCAAAAGTGAACTTTAATTTTATTTTCGAATGTTCTGTATGAATTTTTGTTTTTCAAATTTATTTATTAAGCGAAATATTTTCAAAATGCACCTTTACTAATATACGAGAATGCCATATTTATACAGGGTGTCCCTGAATAACTGTGACAAAATTTTTGTGGTGATACAGGAAGCATTTATGACTCATAAAATATTGTCCAAAAATGCTTCCTTAAAAAGTTATATCACTTCAAAAATTTAAAAAAAAAATATTTTTTTGTAAATAAAATAAATATTATAAAAGAGATATTAATTTGAAATTTTGGCCACAGTTTTTTCACATAAGGATACACACTTTCAGCCAATAAAAGTTTAAAAAATATTTTCAAGGGCGTTACATGTGGGGGGGTCGTCAACTTTTTTAAGAGTACCTTTTCTGTAGAACATTGATCAAAGATTATTTTAGTACTTTTAAAAATACCAAAAACGAAAAGAAACAAAAGCTATGATCAAAAAAAGTTGATGACCCCCCACATGTAACGCCCCTGAAAATATTTTTAAAACCTTTATTGGCCGAAAATGTGTATCCTTATGTGGAAAAACTGTGGCCAAAATTTAAAATTAATATCTCTTATAATATTTATTTTATTAAGAAAAAAATATTTTTTTTGAGAATTTTTGAAGTGGTATAACTTTTTAAGGAAGCATTTCCGAACAATACTTTATAAGTCAAAAATGCTTAGTTTCACTTCTTCTATCACCACAAAAAATTGTCACAGTTATTCCGAAACACCCTGTATAAAAGTTCATAACTTTCAAACGAAAAATCGTAGATACTTGATATTTTTTCTACTTTCTTTATGTTTTAAATATAATTTATTAACTTCCAAATTTATAATTTCAAACGCAACACACTTGTGCAAGTACTAATTATAAAAGTCAAATAGCAAATATTAAAGAGAAATAGTCAAAATTTTCAGCAAAAACAATTTTTATGGTATCAAATAGTTCATTCTCTCCCGTAACATTTCTACACTTTATTAAAATGTATTGTTGTAAAGCAAGCAATTATTTATTTTAGTATCAAGTATCTAGTAGTAGTTGTAAAAAACAATTAAATAGTTAGTTGTTATAATTTGTGAATTGTGTGTAATAAATAAATAATCATCATACGAGTTATACAGTGCAGACATAAAGTAAATCCCCCCCTGCTAAGTTTTGAACGGTTATGTATTTGATTCTGAAAATTTGACTACGGAGGAATCAAATCGCGAACTTTCTAACAAAGGTATTTTTGATTTTGTGGAACTTCCAGTTATATCGGAAGTGGATGGCAACTTTCTTATTTTAAATGGAACACCTAGTACATTTTTGCATTTTCGTGTTCTCCATAAAAATACCATTAAATTGACCTAGGATAGTGTGGTCTACGATTAATACTTTCGGAATTACGCCCATTCGAAAAATCGCATTTTTATGCAACTTCATTTACACCGGAAGTGGAAAATTAACGAACTTAAGGTTAAACATAATTTTGTTTAAATTTAATGTTATTAACTTAATTGCAAAAGAAAATCATTTAAAATAAGGAAGTTGGGGCAGTTTGCTCCAACTTCCGGTGTAAATGAAGTTGCATAAAAATGTGATTTTCAAATGGTATTAAAGTATTAATAGTAGAGCACACTACGCTAGGTCAATTTAATGGTATTTTATATGGAGAACACGAAAATGCAAGAATATACTGGGGGTTCCATTCAAAATAAGAAAGTTGCCATCCACTTCCGGTATAACCGGAAGTTCCACAAAATCAAAAATATCTTTATTAGAAAGTTCGCAATTAAATACTTTAGTGGACAAATTTTAAGAATCGAAAACATAACCGTTCAAAAGTTAGCGGGGGGGGGGGGGATTTTTCTTTATGTCCGCACTGTATAAATCCTATTACTATAATACCACTATTAGTATTAAAATAACAACAAAATGATGCTCCCGAAATTAATTAAATGTTTTTAAATATTTTTATAGCCAAGAAATCAGAATCAATTAAACTAACCCCTTTAGGCACTTCATATCCGGAAAATATTGTATCTTGAGTTAAAACCCTTAAAATTCCAATAGCAATTGGTCGCAATCTCAAGGTTTCTTTCAAAACTGCACTTGTATAGTTAGCTCGTTCTAAAACATCAACTGTAACAGGACTATTAGGCTGTGGTATTAATTCAAGGGCTTCCTTATAAAGTATGTCCTGGACATGAGGATACTTTGCTAAATGATATAAAAGAAAACATGTTGTGTAAGTTGCCTAAAAAAATTGTTAAAATTTTGAATTTTCGGATGTTAATAATTACAGTATCGATTCCACCTATAAATAAATCACACACCATCCCAGTTATATCTTTAAAATCAACTTTAGACGACGATAAATAAGATTCTAATAAAGTCTCAGGTTGTGAGGATTCTTTAACTTGGGACATTTTTAACGACAGTATATCGAGTGCCACTCTACAAATTAAGAATCATGTTTTGATTTTCAAAAATGTTTAACTTACTCTTCTATAAACATGTGTGATTTTTCAAACTGTTTATAAATTCCTGTTTGAAATTTCTTCCACCCAATAGGGCCAACATCGGTTTTCATAAGGCAAAAATTTATAGTTTCAGTTGCTTGAATTAATTTCGAAGACCGTGATCCGGACCAAAATTCATCTTTAGAAAATGCATTGAATTTTGTATCCATCAAAGATCTACCCATAACTAAAAATTTATAATTAAATATTTAAAGGGACTATGTGTAATTTAATACTTTCTAAAAATAAACGAGAAATTGGCTTGAGGCAATCTTCTGTTGATTTCACTTGCACGATGTACTCCAACCATTCGTTAACGACTTCATCTAAAATTGGCAAGAAATTTCGAACGGAGTTGGGGCTACTAAAGCCTTTTTGAAATACACTTCTTAGTTTCCCCCAAGCTTCTCCGTTCCTATAATAATACTTAAAGTTAAGGTGATTGGATTTAAACAATTTCTAAACTCATATGGTTTAAAGTTACTAATTAGAGACAACACTAGATTAAATAATTGTATAGATAACATTATAATTAAAAAGAAAGAAATGTCAAAAAATTACACAACAAATGTAATCGATCCAATTTTATCAGATCATAAGGTAATTAGTTTAAGTATTAGTGTGAAAAGAATTAAACATACACCTCATGTAAATAACAAACTTTATGTAGACCGATTACAAAATTTGGCTTATACAAATTTTATAAACTTGTGAGTGAATCCGACTTTACCTTTATTAAAAATGATTCCAATATTGAACAAAAAGTGACAATAGTTTTAAATGTAATAATCAACTGCATGGAATGTGCATTTCCACAAAACAACTGTCTACATAAGAAGAAAAATAAGATCTCTTAGTATAATGAAGACCTAAAAAGGAGATACTATAAATCTATTAATAGAAATAAATAAGTCCAGACCTAGTGAATATTTGGTTAATGCTACCAAAGAGAAAAGGAATTTTTACAAAAAGGAAGTTAAAAGAGAAAAATTAAATGCAAAGGCGGAGTATCTAGAAAAAAAATAATACACCATCAGCAATGTGGAAACTTATTAGGGATTAGAAACAAATAGGATCTATCATACAAATAACGTTAGTTGCACAGCTAACGAACTGAATATTTATTTCAGTACCATTGGCTGTGAAAATAACAAAAATGTTACTAGTACTAATCCAGACCCGATCAGCAATTTAAAGACGGTAAAGTCAGTATCCTTTAGTTTCAAAGAGGTAAGCTATAATGAGGTTAGAAAAGTAATAAATGAACTACAAAATAAAAAGAGCAAAGATATTTACGACTTATCAGCTAGTCTAATAAGGACTATAAAAAACCTTATTATTATTCCTTTGACAAACCTGATTAATGAATGCATAAAAAATAGTATTTTCCCAACTGTTTAAAATCTCAAAGGTAGTTCCCGTTTTTAAAAATAAAGGAAACCGCGAAGATATGGAAAATTATAGACCCATATCTATATTAATACCAATCTTCGCGAAAATTTTTGAGAAGATTCTCAAATGTCAACTCAATTCGTATTTCGAAAATAACAATTTATATTCAAATTCTCAATTTGGGTTTGGAAACAATAGGAATACCTCAACTGCTATACTAGAACTAATCGATGTTGCTATTGAAACTGGTCATTCGGTGGGCGCAAAATTTTGCGAGCTGTCGAAAGCTTTTGATTCAGTGCCGCATGACTTGCTGATCGGTAAGCTTTCTAAGTATGGTTTATCTGGGAGTGGTTTATCACTCTTATCCTCAGACCTGTCTAACAGAAAACAGGCAGTCGTGGTTAATAACACAATTTCTGAACAAGTTTTAGTTAATTACGGTGTACCTCAGGGCTCTGTCCTAGGGCCCGTATTGTTTCTTATATTCATTAACGACCTTCCATCAAGTATCAGAAATTGTAAAGTTATATTATTCGCGGATGACACCACCATTGTCTGTGGAGGTGAAAATAGGACCGAGTGTCTACAAAATTTAAATTTAGCACAATCGGAAGCTAATAATTGGTTTGGTACTAATAGACTTATTCTGAATATCAGTAAGACAAACTCTGTCCAGTTTTCTCTCAAAAAATTTGAAGAAAATAATATAAATCAACAAGTTCAGTTTTTGGGTATTACCATTGCCTCCGATTTATCTTGGTTATGTCATATAATCTCTGCAATATATTGTCCAAAAACATATTTTTAATAAGAAATCTACTGGGGACCGTACCAACGAATGTTATTTGGACCACGTATCACAGTCTATTCGTGTCTCATATGACATATGGAATCCTTGTTTCGGGACATTCGTCACATGTGATTAATATTTTCAAACTACAAAGGAAACTAATTCGTGTAATTACAGGAGTGAAGTACCAAGATGATGTAAAGCATAAGTTTATTAAACCTAACGTCCACAGGAAATAAAAGCTCTACCACCGAAAAAAATCAGTAACGCCATAAAAACTGACCTCTGTAAAAATGCATTTTACTACTTAGACGAATTTTTACAGTTCAAATTTTAATATATGTATTGTAATATTATTGTTACGTCTTAATATGAACTTTTATTAACTCTTTGACAAGTGTAAAATATTCTTAGCAGAAATAAAATTTATCTTATCTTATCTATAAAATTTTAAATAATGAAAATATCTTTTTTCTTGAAATTAATCAAAATTTAAAAGTAAAAGATATTTGTTGTTCTTTTTATTATTATTTATTACATTACTTTCAATAATTTTATGTTTCAATATGGATAATATACCGGGTGCAGGAATAGTCCTGCATAATGGCTATAAATATTTTAATATTGGTTTGATCAAAAAAATTTTCAAATAAATGTTGTAAAGTTTACAAATTGACATTTGCTTTTGTTTTTCTACATCACGTGACTGAGATAAGGCTGTCAAGTTTAAAACCTCAAATGGAATAGTCCAACTTTTCTTTAATAATTTGAATCTACATAACTTTCTGAATCCAACGACACCCTATAACCTATAAGTTAAGGTTTAAAAAAAATTCATGAAATATTTTTAATAAATTTTAGCTTATAAAATTTACCATATTGAGCACCAGTGGCGTAGCCAGGAATATCGGTCAGCAGGGTACAGACTCAAGACCCAAGTGCCCCCTTTCAACGGTATTTGAAAGTCAAGATTTTTTTTTAGATTCAAAATTCATACTAATGAGTATACGTATCCAAATTTACTACAGATGTAAAGTTTTTTTTAAATTCCAACATTTTTCAAAATGTTTAATGTTAAAACGTGATTTCTCTAAAAAAAATGCGGGGGTTTAATAAATAATTATTTTTTTTTATTTAAAAAAAATGAAATAGTGCTTCAAGAATTTTTAATTTCGCTCTTTTAAAAATGTAATTCCAAAAATGCGCTGCAGGTGAGATTTTTTTAAAAGTATCCAATATCGTTCATTTTTCGAAAATCTGGAAACATATATTTCTTCAGTCTAATGCAAAATCTGGATAATGCACTTAAAAAGCCTAACTTTAACATATCACTTAACATATTAAAGTTTTTCAAAAATAATTTAAGAATAAAATTGATTTCTTTATGAATTTCGGTGCAAAGAACGACATGGTACGCCAATGAGTTACTGCAAAAAATTTAAAAATGTGCCTTTAATTACTTATTGAATCTTGCACCATTCCACGGTTACTAAAGTTTTTCTAGAATAATTTAAGATTAAAATTGATTTTTTATAAATTTCGGTGCAAAAAACGACATGGTACGCCAATGAGTAACTGCAAAAAACTGAAAAATATGATTTTAATTACTTATTGAATTGCGGTTTGTGGTGCATAAAGAATTTTTGAAAAATATTGCACCATTCTACAGTTATTAAAGTTTTTCTAGAATAATTTTAGATTAAAATTGATTTTTTATGAATTTCGGTGCAAAAAACGACATGGTACGCCAATGAGTAACTGCAAAAAATTGTGATTTTAATTACTTATTGAATTGAGGTTTAAGGTGCATCAAGAATTTTTGAAAAATCTTGCACCGTTCTAATGTTACTAAAGTTTTTCCAAAATAAGTTGATATTAAAATTAAATTTTTATGAATTTCGGTGCAATAAACGACATGGTACGCCACTCAGTGATTACAAAAAATTGAAAAATGTGATTTTAAGTACCTATTGAATTGCAAAATTCATGGTGCATAAAGAATTTTTGAAAAATCGTGCTCCGTTCTAAAGTTACTAAAGTTTTTCCAAAATAATTTGATTTTAAAATTGATTTTTTATGAATTTTGGTGCAAAAAAACGACATGGTACGCCTCTGAGTAATTACAAGAAATAAAAAAATGTGATTTTAATTACCCATTGAATTGCAATTCATGATGCATAAAGAATTATTGAAAAATTTTGTACCGTTCCAAAGTTAAAGTTTTTCCAAAATAATTTGATATTAAAATTGATTTTTTATAAATTTCGGTGCAAAAAAACGACATGGTACGCCAATGAGTAACTGCAAAAAATTGTGATTTTAATTACTTATTGAATTGAGGTTTAAGGTGCATCAAGAATTTTTGAAAAATATTGCACCATTCTACAGTTATTAAAGTTTTTCTAGAATAATTTTAGATTAAAATTGATTTTTTATGAATTTCGGTGCAAAAAACGACATGGTACGCCAATGAGTAACTGCAAAAAATTGTGATTTTAATTACTTATTGAATTGAGGTTTAAGGTGCATCAAGAATTTTTGAAAAATCTTGCACCGTTCTAATGTTACTAAAGTTTTTCCAAAATAAGTTGATATTAAAATTAAATTTTTATGAATTTCGGTGCAATAAACGACATGGTAGGCCACTCAGTGATTACATAAAATTGAAAAATGTGATTTTAAGTACCAATTGAATTGCAAAATTCATGGTGCATAAAGAATTTTTGAAAAATCGTGCTCCGTTCTAAAGTTACTAAAGTTTTTCCAAAATAATTTGATTTTAAAATTGATTTTAAAATTGATTTTTTATGAATTTTGGTGCAAAAAAACGACATGGTACGCCTCTGAGTAATTACAAGAAATTTAAAATTGTGATTTTAATTACCTATTTAATTGCAATTCATGGTGCATAAGGAATTTTTGAATAATTTTGCTCCATTCTAAAATTACTAAAGTTTTTCCAAAATAATTTGATACTAAAATTGATTATTTATGAATTTCGGTGCAATAAACGACATGATACGTCACTGAGTAATTTAAAAAAATTTAAAAATATGACTTTACTTAGCTATTGAACTGCAGTTCATAATGCATAAAGAATCTTGGAAGAATCTTGCACCGTTCTAATGGTATTAAAGTTTCTCTAGAATAATTTAAGATTAAAATTGATTTTTTATGAATTTCGGTGCAAAAAACGGCATGGTACGCCACTGAGTAATTACAAAAAATTGAAAACTATGATTTTAATTACCTTTGGATAAAGAATTTTGGAAAAATCTTGCACCGTTCTAAAATTATTAAAGTTTTTCCAAAAGAATTTAATATTAAAATTGATTTTTCATAAATTTCGGTTGAAAAACGACATGGTACGCTACTGAGTAACTACAATAAATTGAAATGTCAAATTTTAATCACCTATTGAATTGCAGTTTATGATGCATAGTTATTAAAGTTTTTCTAGAATAATTTAAGATTTAAATTGGATTTTTTTTTTAATTTTCGTGCAAAAAACGACATGATAAGGCACTGAGTAACTACAAAAAATTGATGTGCCCGCTCTGGAAAACAAAAAGCACTCCCTGAAAAATTTTCAGGTACAAGTAACTGTGATATTTTAAAAACCTAAAAATTTAAAAACCTATTTTTAAATAACCTAAACTATGTATGTATGTATACAGGGTGTCCCTATTGGAGTTGCATTACATGGGTAACTTTGTTATTAATAAAGTTACAAATTCGGTTAAATGGGCAATGTTTTTTAGTTTTTTATAATTATCCAGATGTATTTTAAAAATATTAAAAATTCCGAGCAATCCCGAAGATTAACGGACAAAGCCGAAAAATGCAATTTTTGAAAATGTTGATTATTTCATTAACTAGAAAAGTTACAAAAAATATTTCGCTTAAAATTTATTTGTTTCGTAATGACGAATGTAAATATGTTTATTACAAACAGATCACCAAATCGGTTTTCAAGATATCAATAACAACTTTATTATTTTAAATGGACGCCATATTGATTTTTGCAACAGTTAAATTGCATTTTGTTTCTGATTAGAACGATGTATTACTCCATGTTTGAAGTAATACGGAATATTTGATATAACTTGAATTAAACTATGTAAGCAATGACTTTTTGACAGGACTTCTTTAAACAAATGACAATTCGAGCTGTCATTTTAGATTTTGGTTTTGGATATAAGTCCAAAACATATCATATTGTTCATGTAGTTAGGGGAACGGTTTCCATTTGTAAATGATTAATCATCAATGACTAAAATTTATTAATTCTTACTTGATGTACAACAAACCAATATAATAATCAAATAATCTAAAATGACAGCTGAATCATCATTTGTTTAAAGAAGATCTGTCAAAAAGTTATGACTTACTTAAATTAATTCAAATAATGTCAAATATTTCATAGTCTGTTACTTCAAACACGGATTGTAGTACATTGTTAAAAGCAGAAACAAAAATGCAATTTATTTGTGGAAAAATTTGGAATTTTGGATCTTTAATCTAATATGAGCCCATTTAAAATAAGAAAGTTGCTATATTGATATCTTGAAACCGAGTTTGTTATTTGTTTGTAAAAAAATATATTTAGATTAGTCTTTACGAAACAAATAACTTTCATCCGAAACATTTTTTGTAACTTTCTTAGTTAATGACATAATTGACTTTTTCAAAAATTGTATTTTTCGGTTTTTTTCGTTTATTATCGGAATGGCTCTGAATTTTTATTATTTTAGAAAACCATCTAAATGAGTATAAAAAACTGCAAAATATTGTTCATGCAATGCAACTCAAATTGGGACACCCTGTATACAGTACCACCTCTTTATTTCGAGAACTCATTGTGGTATATTGATGATAAAATTATTTAATTTTAAATGTAAAAAATTCCAAAACAAACCGGAAGTAATCGAAACCGGAAGTAACTTTAAAATTTTAAATGGCAACCTGGGTCGAGTATGGTATTGTTGGATAGGTCTTTTAAAAAGAAACAACTTCTATCAGAATATTTTTTTAATATCTTGCAAAAATAACAAATTAGACGAAAAAAAAATATACAAATAAGTGACAAGTGGTATCTTAAATTATGGAAAAAATTAAACAATACCATCATCCGCAAAATCTTTTAAATGGGAACTCTTTTTCATTCTTTAAAAATATTCAACTTTTTTTAAAGTTCTTTGACTACTATTACTATTTAAAGGGAAATACATAACCTCAAGAAAGTTGTTTATTTTTAACGAACGAAACGAAAAATGTAAAAAATACATGTTTCCATTTAAAAGATCATAGTTTCCTCTGCCCACGCCCATTGAGGATGATGGTCGCGTTTCAATTTTTCCCCAATTTAAGAAACAATTTGTCACTTGTTTGCATTTATTTCGAATGATATATTTTTTGAAGTTATATTTTTTTATATTTTGAAGTTATATTTTCTTATATTTTGAAATGATATTTTTTTTTTATTTTGAAGTTATTTATAATAAATAAAAAATGTTTGCCCGCCTAAAGATTCTTCATGCCCGCCCTAACATTTGGTTCTGGCTACGGCCCTGAGCACTGGTCATCGGAAGTTTAAAATAATATGGTGGAATAGAATTTCCTTTTATACTCTCAAAAATTTCATAAATTGTAAAATTATCTCAATCCCCACTAGAAACCTCTTATAATAATTCACTTACGTTGGTAAAATTCCACCATTATTGTACACATTTTCCTTATTTAATCGATAGTGTTGTATTGCTTGATGGCTATTTCTTTCTGGGTATCTCCCTTCAGTGTGATATAAATATTTGATATCGTCAGGTTTAAAGAGAAACACGAAGTTAACCCCAGGATAGATTTGTTCTCGAACGATTGGTCCATACTGCTTATACTTTTTAAGGGCATTGGCTGGTAGTGTATCTTCTCGATAATCACCTTAAAAAAGAGGTAAATTTTTTATACTAGTGATTTTATAAACATCTTACCTATTAATGGTAAATAAGTAGGTCTACTACCGAAGACTGGGTATGATTTAGGTCCTGGTATATCATCAAAACTTTTTTGCTTAGGAATAGAAGTGGAAATGTTTTTCCTATATTTTAATACAGTGCGAAACGATACTTTTGAATTATACATGTTTAGGCTGCAAATGTAAACTTGGGACTGAAATTTATAATTATTTAATATTTTAGTTTATAAATAATATTTTGTGTAAATTTATATTTTTAAGCAGATGTTAACTGTTTTTAATAAAAGTAAGGTTTGCATACTTTTATGTTTGACTACGCTTTTAGCTTTTAGGCTCAAAAATACAAATCCAAAAAAATAATTCAACAAAAATATGTTTGTTTAATAATTAATCCTTGTTGGGTTATTTAATTTAAGGCTTATTATTTTTTAAAGGATAATTTTATTTCAAAAAAATATTTAAAAAAATGTGCTCCTTCTTTTAGTTTATAACCAGAAAGCACGTTTCAAATTTACAATTTGAAAATTTTTTTTGAGCTATAGAGGGCAACTGACCCTCTACATTTTACCCATTTTCAATTATCTTTCATTTGCGGGATCGATCTTGAAATTTTTCATGAGATTCGGTTTTTATGTGTTTATCGAAAAATATGAAAGCTAGCGATTTCAAACTTTTACCAAAGATAAAAGCCGTAAATAGACGTATTTTAAAAATATTTGGTAAAAATCTGTTAAATATGTTTTTTGCAAAAAAATCGCAAATTTTAGCAATATTTTGGTATAAACACGGCCCAGTACGGCGCAATTTTCAACCAAATTCTAATTTTCACGGAGTTTGATGTGGGACATAACGGTGCGAATTTTAAGCTATTAAGAGTCTTAGTGGTGCCAATAGTTTCGAAAATATTAATTATTTTGTAAAGGGTGTAAAATTTCAAATCGAAATTTTGGCTCCAAACGCAGATTATGCTTATTTTAGCTACATTTTTAGTTATAATTCGATAACGAAAGAAGATAGCGAAGTTATTCTTTTTTTATCGTATAGTGGATCGTAAGAGCTTTAAAGGTACGTGCATTTAGTGGGGGTGAAATGGAATTTGAGAGGTTGATTAGACATTTAGACCGAAACGCGTCAATAATTCCGATATTATAGACGCAAATTATAAACAAATTCTTGTAATTTCAAACATTAAATGTCAAAAATTTTAAGAAAATTCTCTTAAAATTAGCTTAAAAGATAAAAAAATGCTCAAAGCTTACTTAAATTTCCAATTTTTCGTGATGAAATCAAAAAGTTTAAAAAAGTTGTTGCAAAGCTTTCTGAAAATTGACACAAAATTTGCTTATAAATACAATTTAAAACAAAATCGTTAATAAATTTTTTATTTTTTTCAATATTTTTACAAATTTTCATTCTAAGGTTATTGAAGTTTTTCCAAAATAGTTTAAAATTAAAATTGATATTTCATGAACTTCCGTGCCAAAAATGACGTGGTACGCCACTGAGTAACTACAAAAATTGAAATATGTGATTTTTGTTACCCATTGAATTGCAGTTCATGATAAATAAGGTATTTTTAAAAAATCTTGCACCGTTCTAAAGTTAGTAAACTTTTTCAAGAATAATTTAAAATTAAATTGATTTTTCATGAATTTCGGTGCAAAAAACGACATGGTACGCCAATGTGTAACTGCAAAAAATTAATTAATTTTAATTACCTAAAGATTTGCAGTTCATGGTGAATAAAGAATTTTTGAAAAATCTTTCACCTTTCTAAAGTTATTAAAGTTTTTTCAAAATAATTTAAAATTAAAATTGATTTTTCATGAATTTCGATGTAAAAAATGACATGGTACGCCACTGAGTAACTACAAAATATAATTGCACCTCTGAGTTTTATCATGTTCTAAACACAATCATACATATGCATGTTCCTATAAGGAAAGTATTTACAAATAAGTATCCTAAATGGTTTAACAGTACTCTCATTAAACTTATCCAGAGGAAAAAAACTGCACATGCAGTTTATAAATCCTCTGGCGAATATCAGGACTTTTTAACTTTTAAATCCTTACGAACTGAATGTAAAAAGCTTGGTGATAAATTACATTTATCTTATGTTACAGATATGGAAAAAAATATTTCAGTTAACACAAATAACTTTTGGAAATATGTTAATAATCTAAAAGAAAATAATAATTTGCCTAAATGTGTGCGCTATAAAGAGTAGGTACTCTAGTAATAATACTTTAGACTCAGCTAATTTATTTGCGGATTTTTTTCAATCTGTCTACAACAGCAATTATATCGATGCGCCCACTTTTTATTACAATTATCAAGTTGATTACAACTCATTTCTGAACATTGGTATCAATCAGGTATTTGATGAAATAAACTCTCTTAAAGATACTATGACTTGTGGACCAGACGGTTTCTGTAACTATTTCATTAAACGTTGCATCTTTACAATTTCGAGACCAATCTATCTACTTTTTAACAAATCTATATTGGAAGAAAGTTTTCCTTTGATGTGGAAACAAAGCTTCATTTGTCCTATTTTCAAAGCTGGTGATCGTAATGATGTTCAATGCTATAGGGGAGTTTCACTACAATCTACATTTCCTAAAATCTTATATAAAATTGTTGCAGCTCAACTTTCTTGGATAAGTCGCCATATCATTGATATAAATCAACATGGTTTTATAGAAGGCCGTTCTACTGTAACAAATCTAGTAGCTTATCATACGTATATTACAAACGCCCTTGAAAGCCATAGTCAAGTCGATTCGATTTACACTGATTTTTCGAAGGCGTTTGATCGCGTAAACCATAACATCTTAATTGCTAAACTTCGGGCTTTAGGCTTCAACATAAGTATTATAAATTGGATTGATAGCTTCTTAAAGGATAGAACACAACGCATCAAATATCATTCTTCTATTTCTAAGGACATTTATGTACCATCAGGGGTTCCCCAGGGAACTCACTGTGGTCCAATTTTGTTCTTATTATTTATTAATGACATTGGTGAATACATAAGAAACTGTAATTACTTGTTATTCGCGGATGATTTAAAAATTTTTAAGACAGTAAATTCAATAAATGATACTTATCACATTCAATCTGATATAAATAATATTTTAGCTTGGTGTCTGATCAACGACTTACATTTTAACTTTGATAAATGTTTTCATATGACATTTTGTCGATTGAAAGCATTGATCTCTTTTGAATTTAAAATTTTCGATAATATAATTAAACCTGTTGAAACCATTAAAGATCTGGGTATAACCTTTGATAGAAAGCTTTCTTTTAATATACATATTTATAATATAACTGCCGCGGGATTCAGAATGTTAGGTTTGGTATCTCGTATTTGTAAGGATTTCTCAGCTGAAACATTTAAAATCCTATATTGCTCTTTAGTTCGCTCTAAGATTGAATATGCTTCTACGGTCTGGTCTCCATGTTATAATAATTTAAGTTATGCTCTTGATAGAGTTCAAAATAAATTCTTAAGAATAACTGCATATAAGCTTGGAATGCCTAAGAGAGATATATTATATAGAGATATTTTGTTGTCATTGCATCTCGATTCACTGAGTACAAGAAGAGTTTTGGCCGACCTATCTTTTTTGTACAAAATTGTCAACGGTTATTTAGATGTACCAGAGTTGTTAAACATGTTAAATTTTGTTTTTAAAGCGTATGGGGTATCCACAAGGAGCTTAGTCTTATTTAGACCAAATATACATTTGACAAATTATGGTTATAATAGCCCTGTAGCAAGAATGGTTAGAATAGCTAATGCTATCAATAGTTACGTTCATTTCGATATGTTTTCGTCTAATATTAATCAATTTAAGCGTAATCTGGCGAATATACGCATTGAGGACTATTTGTAAAAAATGCTACCTATATTTTTGTTTTTTGGTACATATTTCTTTCTTGTATATCTACTTATAAGTATAGATGTTAATTTCTTCACTTTTACTGTTATGTTAAGTTAAGTTATTATTTTTACAAAATGTAAAATTATTAAGTCAATTTATGTATAAAGGGAGGTTATTCCCGTTGATGGATGAATAAATAAATAAATAAAATATTGAAATTTATGATTTTAATTACCCATTAAATTGCAGTTCAGGAGAAATAAGGAATTTTTGAAAAATTTTACACCGTTCTAAAGTTAGTAAAGTTTTTCCAAAATAAATTAAAATTGATTTTTCATGAATTTCGGGGCAAAAAATGACATGTTACGCCACTGGGTAACTACAAAAAATTGAAATATGTGATTTTAATTAACTATTACAGTTCACGATGCATGAAGAATTTTTGAAATATATAGATTCGCTGACCTTTCGAGGTATTCTTTTTTTTATTTTTAGGTTGATATTTTATTAAATGTGTTAAAGAGAAGAAAAAAAATTGAAAATATTTCTAATAATAAAACTTTATTTAATTTCTCGACTAGCTTCGAGAAAAAAAAATTCTGGGCTAAGTATTTGAAAATTTTCAAACCTTAGAATAAATAATTAGTTACGCAATACCTAATCCAAACTAATCTAACTTAAAATGTACAATCTGCTTCACCGGGATGTAGCACACAAAAGAAATATTAGTGCCAATGAGTTTTTATGCGGCTTGAAATATCACTTAGTTTCGCCCACCGCTATAGAATATTAAAAGGAGATATGCGTGTTAGATTAAAGAGTTTGGAGTAGGTAGAAAATCTTTATTATAATATGGCTATTCTTAGCATTTCTTTTGTGTGCTAACTATCGGTGAACAAGATTGTACATGAACACGCCGCGTCTGGCACATCAGGAATAAAATTAAAAGAAAGAAATGAAAAATAATCGTAAAATTAAGACCGATTTTAAGTTTCTAGGTGTAAAATCACTGGCATTTCCTTGACTTTTCCAGAATTTTCAATATCCCAGAAAAATCCTGGTTTTCCAGGTCGTGAAACACCCTGAATAACCAAGTGATCTAGTAATAATTTTGTGCTCAATTTAAATAAACTAGAGAATTCTTCAAAAAATAGTTTAATGAAAAATTTCAAGAGGAACATTAAAAAATTGAAATTTTGTAAAAATTGCATTATTTTACTTGTTGAAGTTGTAAAATTATTTTTAAAATTTTTTAAATAAATAACCAAGTTAGCTAGAAATAATTTTGTGGTCGATTTTAATAAATTAGAGAATTTTGCAAAAAATAAATCTGAGTTTGTTGAAAAATTCTAAGGCGAACACTAAAAAAACTGAGATTTTGTCAAAATGTCACTATTTTTCTTCTTAGAGTTGTAAGATGACTTTCAAAGATTTGTAAAAAACTAACCACGCGAGCTAGAATTAATTCTGAGATTGATTTAAATAAACTTAAGAATTCTGCAAAAAATTTAGTTTAGTTTAGTTTATTGAAAAATTCTAAGGGGGACATTAAGAAAAATGAGATTTTCTAAAAATTTCACTATTTAACTTGTTGAAGCTGCAAGATGATTTTTAAAAATTTATAAAAAAGTAATCACTTAAGTTAGAATTTATTTTCCGGTTGATTTAAATAAATTAGAGAATTCTTCAAAAAATAAATCTGAGTTTAATGAAAAATACAAAGGGGGGCATTAAGAAAACTAAAATTTTGTAAAAATTGCGCTATTTTAATTGTTGAAGCTTTTTTAAAAAATTATAAATAAATAACCAAGCGAGCTAAAATTAATTTTACGGTCTATTTGAATTAATTAGAGAATTCTGAAAAAAACTACCCCAGGCTTATTGAAAAAATCCAAGGGAAACATTAAAAAAATTAATATTTTGTAAGAATTGCACCATTTTGAAATGTTTTTTAGAAATTTATAAAAAATAAACAAGTGAGCTATTCTGCAAAACATAAATCTGAGTTTGTTGTATAATTCAAAGAAAAACTGATATACTTTTTCAAAATTGCACTATTTTACTTGTTGAAGCTGTGAGATGACTTTCAAAGATTTGTAAAAAACTAACCACGTGAGCTAGAATTAATTTTGAGGTTGATTTAAATAAACTAAAGAATTCTGCAAAAAATAAAACCGAGTTTAGGTATTAGAAAATTCTAAAGGTAACATTAAAATCTTTTTCTAAAAATCAAAATTTGTGTATAACTTTTTAAATTATTTTGGGATTTTAGTGATTCTTTTTCCTGAAAGTTTTTATTATCCCGTGGCGTAAATGTAAAAAATTAAAATTTTATGTTTTAGTATAATTTTTAGAGATTTGTAATTTTGGTATTTTGCAGGTTCTTAGAATATCGACAATTAAATCAAAATTATTGAAACCACACCCGAGTTTAGTAAGTCAGTGTAAAGATAACACTTATTGGTTTTTATTGCTCTTTTAAAGTCAAAAATTGGTTAAGGAATGCAGAATTATAACTTTTTCGAAAAAAAAGATGATGTGAAATCATCAATTTTTAGGTTAACTCGCGATTTTAGGGCTAAAAAGGACTAAAATTACAAAACCTACAATTGTGGCTTAAGTTACAGTTAATTTAATTTGAGTAATTTTTGCAATTTTATTAAATTGCATTTCGATTTTAATCCAGTTTTTATAATAAAATTGGTGATTTCATTTCCTAAATTAATTATTAACTTATTAATTAACCAAAAATAGTAATTTCTGAGTAATTTTTGATTCTAATGGCCACCAATAATGAACCATAAAAAAGTTATTTAGTTCATTTAATAGGAAATTTAAGTAGTTTGCTAACGGTATATAACATAATGCTTGCCTCACCAGGATAATTGTTTACTCGAAGTATTTGTCAAAATATTATAAAAAATTATTGTTTTTGGTTAATTAATAAATCTATGATTAGTGGCTAGCATTGTATTATACATCAATGTTTTCAAAATCCAATACAGATTCCAAAAATGCTTTTAGTTTTTTTTACTAAAATTCTGTGAAAAGCTAGTGCGTATAATGCGTTAATTAATTTTCGTTGTGATTTTATAGAAAGTTCAATTAAACACTTATCCTGATGAGGCTATAGCATTGTGTAATACACCGTTGGAAAGCTTATTAAATTTCCCATAAAATGAAGCCAATAACTTTTTTATGGCCGGCTATTAGTAGCCATTAGAAGCAAAAATTACTCAAAAATTAGTATTTTTGGTAAATTAATAACTCAATAATTAGTGGCCAGCATTGTGTTACACTTCAGAGCTTTCAAAATTGAATACAGATTTTAAAAGTGGTTTTATTGTTTTTCCATAATTAATCTGTCAAAAGTTAGGGCGAACTAAATATCTTTCTATCTAAAAATTGCTTTGAAATTAGTGTTTTTGGTTTAGTATTACATTAATAATTAGTGGTTGGGATTGTATTATACATAGGTATATGGAAATATAGAGAATTTTATGCTGATTCCATTGATTGTTTTATTTTAGTGTATTTAAAAAAAAAGTTACTACTATTTAAGTGTTTTTGATTTTTTGAGATAGTCATCTAATTAATTGCAAATTACGGATTTATTATTATGAGGCAAACATAGGCAATAGTACTGACATCTAGATAATTCTTTGAGCTTTCCAGTGGTATAATTAGTTTTATTATACAATGTAAATAAAATAAGTTCTAATGATTTTTCTTCTTATGGAAAAACACATGTAAAAAACTTTGGCTGGAAATTTTATGGCTAACTTCTCCTCAATAAATTTGATGGAAACAAGCGAGACACCTTACATATATTTTTGAGTTTAGTAATAATAAAACTTCAATTTTGATGCTAATTAATAAATCTTTATCATAAAATGGAATGACGTAAAAAACATTGGTTAATTTAAAAGTATATACAATAATTATAATGCACGTTTTGTGATTTCTAAATTAATTGGACCATTAGGTTTATTGATTAAGTTTGAAATTGTATCCAAAACTCCACCTTTCCAACGAATTTCATAATTCCTTATAAGCTGCAATAAAATTAAAATGAAATAACTATGATAATAAAATTTTATCTAATGAATTACCTTAAGCATTAATACTTTCATATTCTGCTCTGCAAAGTATCTAGCTATGCACGACCTAGGACCCACTCCAAAAGGTTGAACCAAGAACGGATTCGGTATTTCATACAATGGATGACTTTTAAGCCACCTTTCTGGCTTAAATTCATTTGGATCCCGAAAATATTCTTCAAATCTGCATGAAGCTTCGTTTTGAGTTAGAACTGCAGTCTAAAATAATATATTCTTTATGTTTTGACCCATAATTTTATTATTTATGATAATTTAAAAAATATCAACTAATATACTTTTTCTGAAATTAAACTTGTTGATGATACTTCAACAAATGCTTTGGTTCATACTAAATGATGAAAATAATGAATTTCGCTACTACTAAAGAAAATATAAATAATTGGCATGATAATATAGTATAGTAGGACCGAGGAGCAAACAGGACTTCCAACCTAACTGACATTGAATCAAATCAACGACTTAAAAACTAAAAAAGTCATGAGATGAACCATAGAATCTTTAAGCAGTACAAAAAAATTATTCGATTTCAATTAGCCGTTTGTCTTTTCTGTTTCTTTTAAGAAATCGAAATTTACATTGCAAAATCTGTTGGAAATATGACTAATTAAATGTTTACAAATAATTTATAGTAAACTATAAATTGTTGCTTAGTAATTATATATTATTGTTTAATTATTGATTGATTGTTAATACAGAGAATATCAAGTACAAGATTATTATTAATAGATGCTAACAATATCCTATACCTAATTTCACCGACTATCTTCTTAAATTAAAAATTCCTGATACTCCAAATAATGAAGAAATGAGTAAAATTCCATGTCAAAAATTAATTGGAAGTTAAATGTACTTTGCAGTGGCGACTAGGCCAGATATTGTATATGCTGTGAATTATTTAAGTCAATTTAATAACAATTACAACTCAGGATATTTAATGGCAGCGAAAGAATACTAAGATATCTACAAGGAAAATTAAATTTTGGTATTGTTTATCAAAACAATGAAGACTCTCCAGAAGGATCCACTGATGCAGATTGGGGGGCTTGCATAAACGATCGAAAATCTTACACAGGTTTTGTTTTTACACTAGCAGGTGCTGCAATTATTCGGGAAGCTAAAAAACAGAAAACTGTAGCATAATCCAGTACTGAGGCAGACTATATGGCTCTCTCCGGTAGTTCAAAAGAAGCTATTTATTTAAAACAATTTCTACTATAACCATAGATAAAACTATAACTGATAGAAAATTTGAAAGATAAACCTGTCACAATATTTTGTGATAATCAATCTGCCGAAAACTTAAAAAAAATCAAGTTTATCATTTTCGTTCGAAACATGTAGATATCATTTTGTTCGAGAGGCTTTTAATTTGAACAAAATCAAGATTGAATATTTAAAAATGGATGAAATGTATGATAAAATGACAGCAGACATTTTTATATCAAGTAGTAGTATAGTATCAAGTAGTAGTTGTAAAAACAATTAAATAGTCAGTTGTTACTGTTACTGTTAGGGCGCGTTCCAGTAATGAACACTAAAGCCCACGACGACCGCAAAATCGTTCTACATAAGACCGCAATTTTTTCTTTCGTGCATCGATGGCGACCGCAAGAAGCTCACAACAACCATATTTATTCGTGGGTTTCCGTGGTTGTTTGTTGAATGGTGACCTTTTGAGGTAGTGGAACGGGAAAATTTTGTGGTCGTGGTCGTGGGCTTTAGTGTTCATTACTGGAACGCGCCCTTAGTATCAAAATAACAACAAATTGTTGCTGCCGAAATTAATTAAATGTTTTTAAATATTTCTATAGCCAAGAAATAAGAATCAAGTAAACTAACCCCTTTAGGCACTTCATATCCGGAAAATATTGTATCTTGAGTTAAAACCCTTAAAATTCCAATAGAAATTGGTCGCAATCTCAAGGATTCTTTCAAAACTGCTCTTGCATACTTAGCTCGCTTTAAAACATCAACTGTAACAGGACTATTAGGCTGTGGTAATAATTCAACGGCTTCCTTATAAAGTGTGTCCTGGACATGAGGATAATTTGCTAAATGATATAAAACAAAACATGTTGAGTAAGTTGTCTAAAAAAATTTGTCAAAATTTTGAATTTTTGGATGTTAATAATTACAGTATCGACGCCAGCTATAAACATATCACACAACATCCCAGTTACATCTTTTAAATCAACATTAGACGACGATAAATAAGATTCTAATAAAGTCTCAGGTTGTGAGGGTTCTTTAACTTGGGACATTTTTAATGACAGTATATCGAGTGCCACTCTACAAATTAAGAATCATATTTTGATTTTCAAAAATGTTTAACTTACTCTTCTAGAAACATGTGTGATTTTACAAACCGTTTATAAAATTCTGATTCAAATTTCTTCCACCTAATAGAGCCATGATCGGTTTTCAACATGCAAAAATTTATAGTTTCACTTGCTTGAATTAATTTCGAAGACCGTGATCCGGACCAAACTTCATCTTTAGAAAATGCATTGAATTTTGTATCCATCAAAGATCTACCCATAACTAAAAATTTACAATTAAAAATTTAAAGGGACTATGTGTAATTTAATACTTTCTAAAAATACACGAGAAATTGGCTTGAGGTAATCTTCTGTTGATTTCACTTGCACGATGTACTCCAACCATTCGTTAACGACTTCATCTGAAATTGGCAAGAAATTTTTTTGAACAGAGTCGAGGCCACTAAGACCTTTTTGAAATACAGTTCTTAGTTTTCTCCAAGCTTCTCCGTTCCTATAATAATACTAAAAGTTAATTATATAAAATTTTAAATAATGAAAATATTTTTTTTTCTTAAAATTCACCAAAATTTAAAAA
Source organism: Stenus bimaculatus (assembly GCA_963971135.1). NCBI lineage: Eukaryota > Metazoa > Arthropoda > Insecta > Coleoptera > Staphylinidae > Stenus > Stenus bimaculatus. The sequence goes on along the minus strand of OZ020182.1, from coordinate 38,845,284 downwards.
TAAAAGACATTTGTTGTTTTTTATTATTTATTACAATACTTTTAATAATTTTATATTTCGATAATATACAGGGTGCGGGAAAATTCCTGCATAATAGCTACAACTTTTTTAAAATTGGTTTGATCAAAAAATTTTTCAAATAAATGTTGTTAGGTTTACAAATTGACATTTGCTTTTTTTTTCTACATCACGTGACTGAAATAAGGTTGTCAACTTGAAAATCTCAAATTAAATTTAAATTCTCAACTTTTTCTTAATAATATGAATCTACATAATTTTCTGAATACTAATGATACTCTATAACTTAAGGTATAAAAAATGTTTTTAATAAATTTTAAGTTATAAAATTCACCTTACTGAGCACCAGTGGCGTAGCCAGGAATTTCGGTCAGCAGTGTACAGACTCTAAAAAGGCGCCCAAGTGGGGATAAGGGGCCGGCGTGTCCCCTTTCGGCGGTATTTGAAGGTAAAGATTTTTTTTAGATTCAAAATTCATAATACTGAGTGTACGTATCCAAATTTACTACAGATATAAAGTTTTTTTAAATACCAATATTTTTAATAAATATTTATTTTTATCATTACAAACAAATAAAAGCTGCAAGAATTTTTGTTTTCAGTCTTTTAAAAATGCAATTCCAAGTTTTAAATTTCAAAAATGCGCTGCAAACGAAATTTTATTTAATTTATTCAATATCGTTCATTTTTCGAAAATCTGGAAAAATATTTCTTCAGTCTAATGCAAAATCTGGATAATGCAGATAGAAAGCCTAACTTTAACATATCACTAAATTTTAACATATTAAAGTTTTTCAAAAATAATTTAAGATTCACATTGATTTCTTTATGAACTCCTGTACAAAAAACGACATGGTACGCCACTGAGTAACTAGATCAAATTGAAATATATGATTTTAATTACATATTCAATTGTAGTTCATAATGCACAAAGAATTTAGGAAGAATCTTGCGCCGTTCTAAAGTTATTAAAGCTTTTCTAGAATAATTTAAGATTAAAATTGATTTTTTATGAATTTCGTCGCAAAAACGACATGGTACGCCAATGAGTAACTACAATAAATTGAAAACTATGATAATAATTAGCTATTGAACTGCAGTTCATAATGCATAAAGAATTTTGGAACAATCTTGCACCGTTCTAAAGTTATTAAAGTTTTTCTGGAATAATTTAAGATTAAAATTGATTTTTTAGGAATTTCGGTGCAAGAAACGACATGGTACACCAATGAGTAACTACAAAGAATTGAAAACTATGATTTTAATTAGCCATTAAAGAGCAGTTCAAAATACATAAAGAATTTTGGAAGAATCTTGCACCGTTCCAAAGATATTAAAGTTTTTCTAGAATAATTTAATATTAAAATTGATTTTTTTATGAATTTCGGTGCAGGAAACGACATGGTACGCCAACGAGTAACTACAAAAAATTAAAAACTATGATTTTAATTAGCTATTGAACTGTAGTTCGCAGTGCATAAAGAATTTTGGAAGAATCTTGCACCGTTCTAAAGTTATTAAAGTTTTTCTGGAATAATTTAATATTATAATATAATTGATTTTTTATGAATTTCGGTGCAAAAACCGACATTGTACGCCAATGAGTAACTACAAAAAATTGAAAACTATGATTTTAATTAGCTATTGAACTGCAGTTCAAAACGCATAAAGACTTTTGGAAGAAGCTTGAACCGTTCTAAAGTTATTAAAGTTTTTGTAGAATAATTTAAGATTAAAATGTATTCTTTATGAATTTCAGTGCAAAAAACGACATGGTATGCCAATAAGAAACTTCAATAAATTGAAAACTATAATTTTAATTAGCTATTGAACTGCAGTTGCTAATGCAGAAAGAATTTTGGAAAAATCTTGCACTGTTCTAAAGTTTTAAAGTTTTTCTAAAATAATTTGATATTAAAATTGATTTTTCATAAATTAAAAAAACGACATTCCACGCTACTGAGTAACTACAATAAATTGAAATGTTAGATTTTAATTACCTATTGAATTGCAGTTTATGATGCATAGTTATTAAAGCTTTTCTAGAATAATTTAAGATTGAAATTGGGTTTTTTTTATTAATTTCTGTGCAAAAAAACGACCTGGTACGCCACTAAGAAATTACAAAAAAATTGATGCCGCCATCCGCCCCTGAGTAATGGTCATCGGAAGTTTAAAAAATATGGTCGAATTGATTTTCCTTTTTTGCTCTCAAAAATTTTATAAATTGTAAAATCATCTTAATCCCCACTAACAACCCCCCTGTATAATAATTCACTTACGTTGGTAAAAATCCACCAGTATTGTACAAATTTTTCTTATTTAATCGATAGTGTCGTATTGCAAGATTGCCTTTTCTTTCTGGATATCTCCCTTCAGTGCGATATAAAATTTCGATATCCTCAGGTTTAAAAAGCAACACGTAGTTAATCCCAGGATAGACTTGTTCTCGAACGATTGGTCCATACTGCTTATACTTTTTAAGGGCATTGGCTGGTAGTGTATCTTCTCGATAATCACCTTAAAAGAAGAGGTAAATTTTGTATACTAGGGATTTTATAAACATCTTACCTATTAATGGGAAATAAGTATATCGACTACCGATGACTGGGTATGATTTAGGTCCTGGTATATCATCAAAACTTTTTTGCTTAGGAATAGAAGTGGAAATGTTTTTCCTATATTTTAATACAGTGCGAAACGATACTTTTGTATTATACATATTTAGGCTGCAAATGTAAACTTGTGACCGAAATTTATAATTCTTCAATATTTTAGTTTATAAAGAATATATTGTGTAAATTTATATTTTTAACCAGATGTTTACTTTATTTAATGAAAGTAAGGTTTGCATATTTTTATGTTTGCCTACGCATTTAGGCGTACAAATCCAAAAAAAATATTCAACAAAAATATGTTTGTTTAATAATTGGACCATGCTTCTCAAAAAGGGACCAAGCGACATTTTTAGAAAATGGGATTACGACACCAAACAACATATTATTCTGAAGCTCGCGGTTTCGAAATAGCAATATTATAGGCGCAAATTATAAGAAATTTCTTGTAATTTCAAACATTAAATGTCAAAAATGTTATGAAAATTCCCTTGAAAGTAGCTTAAAAGCTAAAAATTCAAGAAAATATTTCACTTTTTAGCTCAGAATTTAAAATTTTAGTAAATTTCAATTTTTTCGTGGCGAAATCAAGAAGTTTAAAAAAGTTGATGGAAAGCTTTCTGAAAATTGACACAAAATTTGCTGTTTTATTTTTTTCAATATTTTTACAAAATTTTGTACATTTACTTACCTATGATATTGCATCAATTTATAACTACTTAAATTTATATACATATACTGAAATCCCAAATATCACTAAAATTTTGAACTTTTAAAACACCAAAAACTAGTATTTTTAAAAATATATTTTCAAAAAAGTTCCTGTGAGGAAAGAATTACTTAAATAAGCCTATTTTATAGGAAATTGTCTAAATTTTATAATGGAACTAATTTTATAAGTCTAGCTTCAGTGGAAATACCATTTTTTGGCGTTCAAACTGCATACAAAGTTTTCATCAAAAAACGTCAGTTTAAATAAAAGCGTTAAAAAATGTTAAATTGGATTTCAAAAAAGGCCCCATTGCGAATTTTATTTTTTAAATAGTTCAATTTATAAAAGTTTAACTAGATTTTATAATGACACTTATTTTATAATCATATCTTGACTATAAATACCCTTTTTAGGCCATTAAAGTACGATTAAAAATTTTCCCAAAAAATAACTTTAACTTCAATTGGGTATATTAGATATATTTTTTGTCCAATGATTGATTTTAGACTTTCGTATTATAGATTATACCCCAATCTTTGCTTTGCACTCAAAAATAATTGTTATAATTTTATCGAAACAAGCAGTTTTTAAGTTTTCAATCAAGTTTTTAGAATTTTTTGATAAACCAAAAATTGTTGAAGTTAAAGCATTACTTTAATTTTTGGAATTGATATTTAATAATCCAGTGGTGTTTTGTTAATAAAAAAAATGAATGATGTAGTTGTTATGTATAATATTTTTGAAGGAGTTGAAATACAGAATTCCAACAAGTAACACGTATTTTAATACAAGTTAAAAGGTTATGGGTCCAGACTCCAAATAAGTTGAAAGGATTTAATAAGTTTCTGAATATACATAATAAATAATAATGTATATAAATAATAAAATATATATATAATTTTAATTGAGTGCTGAGTTTCAATAGAAGACATGGCAGAAGGTTTTAAATTTCAAAACATTCCTCAAATAATATTGCTTGAAGGTAAAGCAAATTGGGAGAACTGGAAAGCAAAAATTACAATGGCCTTAAAAATTATACCAAATGCAATAGAAATTGTTGATGGAAATTTAATTGCCCCAAGTGAACCTGGTGAAAAAGCAGATGAAGCAGCAAAAACTGCTTATCTAAATAAATTGGCATTATTTAATTCGACTGACAATAATGCTCTGCCTGTCATGTCAAATAACATGAAAGATGAAATGTTTCAAAAAGTGCAAAGATTTGATACAGCTCGAAGTATGTGGCTGGGATTATGTCAATTGTTTGAGACATTTTCTGAAGATATTATTTTTGACTTGTATAGTAAATTTTTTGAAGCTAAATGACTACCTGAAAAAAATGCAGTAAATTTTATTGCCAACTTAACAGATAGATGGGATCAGTTACAACAGGAAGTAATAAGACATCCTAAAAATAAAAGTGAGAATTTGCTTTTAATATGCAAAATTCTGAAGTCATTTCCAGAGAAATATCAACCATTTGCAGCTAGTTGGAGATTAATTAAAGAAGATTATAGAAATATTGAGAATTTAACTCAACAGTTATGTACATTTGAGAGTAACATAGCTGAAGATTCTGTTGAAGTTTTATATTCAAAAACAAGTGACTTTAAGTCAAATACAAGAAAATTTATTAAGAAAAAACAAGTAAAATGTTTTTATTGTGAAAAGAATGGACATGTAATTAGTAAGTGTCGGTTTTGGATTGCAGATGGACGTCCACAAAAACCAGCTAAGGCGAAATTTGTATATAAAAGTTAACACCAATATTAAAGGATAATAATAGTAATAAATCAAGGAAGGCTACTGACAAAAATGAGAATAAAATCAAATTTCCATATTGTGAAGCAGTAGGCTCTTTTATGTAATTAATGACAGGAACGAGACCTGACATTGCCTATGCTGTAGGTGTAGTATAAAGAACTTTTTCACTATTTACAAGGAACAATAAATTATTGTTTATTTTATTCAAGAAATGTTAAGAATTTTCAATTTGAAGCTTACAGTGATGCTGATTTGGGAGGTTGTCATGTTACAGGAAAGTCAACAACTGGTGTTGTTTGTCTTATCGCAGGTGGAGCAGTTTCATGGATAATTCAAAGACAAACATCAGTTTCTATTTCAACCACTGAAGCAGAAATTGTTGCCTCAAGTGAAGCAGCACGTGAAATGCTATGGCTAAAAAGATTACTCCAAGAAATATATGACTATGAAAATACTCCAAGTCTGTATGTAGATAATAATGCAGCTATAAAATTGGCTGAAAATCCAGTTTGGCACAAACGTACGAAACACATTAGCATTCGACATTTTTTTGTTAGAGAAATGGTACAAGATGAAAGTATCGATATCAGAAGAATTGATTCAGAGAATCAACTTGCTGATTGTTTAACAAAACCTCTTCACAGTCCACGTTTAAAAAAGTTATGTAATGGAATGGGTTTGATTGAAAGATTTATTATAAATAAATAAAGGTGTATCTGTATACAAATAACGTTTTTATAAATAAACAAGCTAGCGCACTTTCGAATTAAGACTAATTCATCGTCAGGCTAAAAAGCAAATGGTTTTATGTTATTAATAAAATAAATAAATAATTAAATATGTAATATAAGAAAAATATTTACCAAAAAAGTTTAAAAATATGACCGTTAATCAAAAAATTGATTGACAATAAAAATTTTTTTGTTTTATTAAAACATTAAAATGGTATTAAAAACAGACTACTTATAGATTAATTTTACTAAAGAATTTGGTTGAATTAAAATTTTCAATATCGTTTAAATTATTTCCCTTACGTTTTGAAATATTAATTTCAAAAGATTCAGCTACATTCAATTTCTTTCCCTTGTCTAAATTATGTAAAATTGTAGCGAATGATTTTGGTTTGAAATTGTGATTATGATTGTTTACATGTTCTGCAAATTTTGAATCATTTTTGAATTTTCTGATTGAGTTTAGGTGTTCTTTAATTCTAACATCAAAATTTCGCCCAGTTTGCCCACAATATTCCGCGCCACAATCACAAGTCAGTAAATAAACTCCACTTTTTTGTAATTTATCAATTTTGTCTTTATTATTTCCTAAAATTTGTTGTAAATTTGTTGGTCTACTAAATGAAAAATGAAACTTCTGTTCTTTATTTGATTTTTCGACCACTTTTTTAATTTTGAATGAAAGATTATTTATAAATGGGATTGATAAAAATTGTGAATTTGATTGAAAATTTCTATTAGGATCACCGATTTCTTTTTGAAAACAAGTTTTTTTCATTTTATTGAAAGTTCTAACTAAAATTTCTTTGGGAAAATGATTTCGAAAACCAATGTAAAAAATAATTTCTATTTCTTTTCTAAAGTTATTATAATTAAGAGGAATATTAAATAATCGGTGAAACGAAAAATTAAAAAATGCAAGTTTATGTGAAAGAGGATGATTAGACAAATAATCAATGCAGTGATCGGTGTGAGTCAGTTTTCGATAAATACTAAAATTTAGACAATTATCTTCTGCATTTCTCATTATTAATATATCTAAAAAAGGAATGCAAAAATTATTTTCAATTTCATGGGTAAACTTAATATTCTTGTGGATAGAATTCAAAAAAGAAATAGTATCAGATATATTTGTGTCTTTTTTAATGATACAAAAGATATCATCCACATACCTTACCCAAAGTAAACAATTATTATTGAAAAATAGATTAGAAAAAATTAAACCGGCGAAACTAGTCACATGAACATGAACACCAAATAAATATTGTCTAGAAACAGTTGGGATTGATTTATTTTTCCTAGTGATATTAATTGCTATCCCAAATCATCGTCAAATCGTTTACTTGTACTATACAATGCATCTGCTCGAAAGGAAGAAAAATGTTGGGTTTTATTTTAAGATCTGCGAATGATTTATAAAGCTAGAACAATTGTACTTTTATATAAATCTGTAGTTTTTTCTCAACTTGAGTATGCATCAACGGTATGGAACCCGTATCAGAGTGGTCGAATTACATCTTTAGAAAATATACAGTCCAAGTTCTTTAAGCATTTAGCATATAAATTAAGAATAAAGCTCTGCCGTTGAATAAATAAATAAATAATAAAAAAAAACTAATAGGTGTATTTTTAAATTCCCTTACTAAAATTAATGTTGATGGACTTAAAGTTAAAGAAAGAATTCAAACCATACGTACTTGATTTAAATAAAAAAAATCATAATAAAATGGAATTTATAGAGGGTGTCCTACCAACAGTTTAAAATTGCTCTAACTTTAATGTTAGTTCATATAAAATTTTGTTTAAAACATAGAATCACATTTACTATCAAATTTTGCACAGGCGAGAAGATAGCCATAAAATTTCCAGCCACAGTTTTTACATGTATTTCTCCATAAAAAGAAAAAAGCATTATAACTTTTTTATTTTACATTGTATATTGTATAACAAAACTAATTATACCACTAGAAAGTTCAAAGAAACATCTACATTACAGTACTACTAACAATGATTGCCTCATAATAATAAATCTACAATTTGCAAATAATTAGATGACTACCTTAAAATGTCAAATGTATTTCTCCGTAAGAAGAAAAAGCATCATAACCTTCTTATTTTACATTATACAAAAAAACTAATTATACCACTAGAAAGCTTAAAAATATGTCCACATTACAGTACTACTGAAAATGATTGCCTCATTATAATAAAACTGCAATTTGCAATTAATCAGGTGACTACCTTAAAATATCAAAAACACTTACATGGATGTAACTCTTGTTTAAGAAAACAAACAACTAAAATAAAAGAATCAATGGAATCCGCATTAAATTCCCTACATTTTCATACATGAAACAATGCCAGCCGCTAATTATCAACTTATTAATTAACCAAAAACAGTAATTTCTGAGTAATTTTTGATTCTAATGGCCACCAATAATGAACCATAAAAAAGTTATTTAGTTCATTTAATAGGAAATTTAAATAGCTTTCTAACGGTATATAACATAATGCTTGCCTCACCAGGATAATTGTTTACTCGAAGTATTTATCAAAATATTATAAAAAATTATTGTTTTTGGTTAATTAATAAGTCTATGATTAGTGGCTAGCAGTGTATTATACATCAATGTTTTCAAAATCCAATACAGATTCCAAAAATGCTTTTAGTTTTTTTTACTAAAATTCTGTCAAAAGTGAGTGCGTATAATGCGTTAATTAATTTTCGCTGTGATTTTATAGAAAGTTCAATTAAACAATTATCCTGATGAGGCTATAGCATTGTGTTAATACACCGTTGGAAAGTTTATTAAATTTCCCATAAAATGAAGCCAATAACTTTTTTATGGCCGGTTATTAGTAGCCATTAGAAGCAAAAATTACTCAAAAATTATTGTTTTTGGTTAATTAATAACTCAATAATTAGTGGCCAGCATTATGTTACACTTCAGAGCTTTCAAAATTGAATACAGATTTTAAAAGTGGTTTTATTGTTTTTCCATAATTATTCTGTCAAAAGTTAGGGCGAACTAAATATATTTCTATCTAAAAATTGCTTGAAAATTAGTGTTTTTGGTTTATTATTACATTAATAATTAGTGGTTGGGATTGTATTATACATATATGGAAATATAGAGAATTTTATGCTGATTCCATTGATTATTTTATTTTAGTTTATTTAAAAAAAAATTACTCCAATTTAAGTGTTTTTAATTTTTTAAGATAATCATCTAATTAATTGCAAATTACGGATTTATTATTATGAGGCAAGCACAGACAATAGTATTGAAATCTAGATAATTCTTTGAGCTTTCCAGTGATATAATTAGTTTTGTTATACAATGTAAATAAAAAAAAATCGAATGGTTTTTCTTCTTATGGAAAAACACATGTAAAAAACTTTGGCTGGAAATTTTATGGTTAACTTCTCCCCGGTAAATTTTGCTGGAAAAAAGCGAGACACCTTGCATATTTTTTTATCTTCAAATTTAAAAAATACATAATGCCAAAAAGGTGCCTTAAACTTGATTTGGGCGTCAGGGGGTGAAAATTGAAAATTACCCTCTGAACCCCTCTGGCTACGCCATTGATGTTTGGACAGTGTAGTTTCAGCGAGTTTAGTAATAATAAAACTTCAATTTTAATGCTAATTAATAAATCTTTATTATAAAATGGATTGACGTAAAAAACATTGTTTAATTTAAAAATATATACAATAATTATAATGCACGTTTTGTGATTTCTAAATTAATTGGACCATTAGGTTTATTGATTAAGTTTGAAATTGTATCCAAAACTCCACCTTTCCAACGAATTTCATAATTCCTTATAAGCTGCAATAAAATCAAAATGAAATAACTATGATAATAAAATTTTATCTAATGAATTACCTTAAGCATTATTATTTTCATATTCTGCTCTGCAAAGTAGTTAGCTATGCACGACCTAGGACCCACTCCAAAAGGTAGAACCAAGAACGGATTCGGTTTTTCATACAATGGATGACCTTTAAGCCACCTTTCTGGCTTAAATTCATTTGGATCCCGAAAATATTCTTCAAATCTGCATGAAGCTTCGGGTTGAGTTAGAACTGCAGTCTAAAATAATATATTCTTTATGTTTTGACCCATAATTTTATTATTTATGATAATTTAAAAAAAATCAATTAATATACATTTTTTGAAATTAAACTTGTTGATGATACTTCAACAAAACTTTGGTTCATACTAAATGATGAAAATAATGAATTTCGCTACGACTAAAGAAAATATAAATAATTGGCATGATAGGTTAGGACACATAAATTATAATTAATTGAAATTAATGTATCAAAATGAACTTGTTTATGGTTTTAAAAAACTTGAAATAAGCAAGAATTTACCGTCATGTGAAATTTGTATGGAAAATAAGTAAAATGGTTCAAAGAAAATATAATTTCTTCTACACGAAAAATTCTAAAACCTCTTGAAATAGTACATAGTGATATTTGTGGTCCAATGCAAACATTATCAGAAGGTGGAGCACGTTATTTTATAACATTTATAGATGATTACTCTAGATGGGGTAGAATATATGAAGTGATATGTCAAATTAAATAGTTTGAAGAATACTACTATCAGATGATAAAAGATTAATTTTATTTTTGAAAACATTAGAGAAGGAGGCAACTTTTCTTTTTCAAATGGCAACATATTTTTTTCAATTGAAAAAAATCATTAACAAAAATTATCTTAACCAATTATACCAATAATTTTTGTTAATTTAATTTTTTTAAACTTTTTTAAATTTTTTTTTAATTTAATTTAATTCAATTGTTTTTTTTTTGTTTTTGAGATTTCAGTTTTTTGTTTTTTTTTAAGTTTTGTTTTTTTAATTTATTCTTATTACTTTTTAATTTATTATTAATACATTTTTTTTAAGTCTTGTTTTTTAATTTATTAATAATAACTCAAAACTCAAAAACAAAAAAAATTGAATTAAATTAAAACAAATACATAATAAAAAAAATCAAAAAAAAACGGCAGAGATTGTACGCATGATTTGTTGTTTTTTAATTTAACGTAGAGCCAAAAATTTTTTGAGATACCAGCCAATTTTAATTGATTTATTGAATTAGAGATACCAGCCAATTTTAAGTGATTTATTGAATTCGAAAAACCTTTCGTAAATTTCCATTCGACATAAAGTGTTGTTGCTTGATTGTACAAACTGTAAATATTGTAAATATAATTGGAGTATAGATGAAGCTGATAGCTTGGGTTTGATAAAAACAATTTACATCTTGAAAGTACTATACGATATTTGCGATAAGACTTCGAGAAATAATTGACAACAGTATATCATAGAAGTAGATGAAGCTGATAGCTTGGATAATTTTGTAACATGATTTTCTAAATGTAAGTTATAACGCTTTATATTTTTGTAAAAATTTAGAATTGTTAAAACCCTAATATGTCTCTTAATTGGACTTTGCCGAGGTGTATGCGTTATGTGAATATTAATCAATTTGTAATTTTAGTTGCCTGATGATGGGGCTGATTGTATAGCCTCGAAACATGTAGCAGTACAATTTAATAAAGTTGGATACAAAGAATAATACAATTTTTTTACTGAGTTTGTAATATCTTATCCAAATCATCATGTACCAACATCGTAAGGTTACATATATTGTCAAAACAGATGTTTATTGCCTTCGGGCAGATTATACAGGGTGGTTCATTGAAAACTTCAAATGTCGTTTATTTCATTACCAAATTTTTTTTTTTAAATTAACCGATTTTTGTTTTGAAGGGGGCGCATTACAAGACCGATTTAAGCACTCAAACGTCACTCCCTTAAGCGGGGGGCGTTAACCCCCTAATTTCTTAAATAGCAACAGGGGTTGAGTAATATATCATTTGAAAGCTGCTTTTAATTAAAATTCAACGGTATAAATTAAATTAAAATTGATCGATTCGTTTTAAAGAAAAAAATAAAATCCTATTGTAATACTCATATTTAAAGTTTGCAATAAAGTTTTTTTTAGTTATAAAATAATTTTATTTTTAAATAGACAATTAAAGTAAATGTTCGAAATGTTTTTCAGAATTTTCCAAGCAGAAATAGAGACGGTCTTCAAACTCTGCGCGAACATTTTGTAGCATTACTGGTGTAATATTTCCAAATTCGTTTATGATCCTTTGACGAAGGTCTGCTAAAGTATCAGGTTGGTTCTGGAGGACATTATTTTTTAAATAGCCCCAAACGAAAAAATCCAGCGGTGTGAGGTCAGGTGAGCGTGCTGGCCATTCAATAGTACCTCTACGCCCAACCCAACTAGGAAAGGTTCTGTTTAAATATTGACGAACTGGTAACGTATTATGTGGCGGAGCACCATCCTGTTGAAAAATTATCAAATTTTCGTCCAGCATATCATCATTTTCTAAGACATGTGTTATTGTAGGTTCGATAATATTTTACAGCATATCTAAATATTTTTCGCCTGTTAAGTTGCCATCAATAAATATTGGGCCTATAATATGGTCCCCATAAATACAAAGCCAAACATTTAATTTTTCTGGATACTGTCAGTGCTCTTTTCGCATCCAATGTGGATTTTCTGTACTCCAATAACGACAGTTATGTTTATTAACTTCACCCCTCAAATTAAATGTTGCTTCATCATTAAAGCAGATGTTTTGTAATTGGTTTGGAGTGTTTGATAGTCTATTAGACATAACTTCACAAAACTCTGTTCTGCGATCAAAATCATCTTCACTTAATTTTTGATGACAAGAAAATTTATACGGGCGATATTCTAAATTTTTTAAAATTCTCCAAACCTTAGTACTTTGGAGTCCTGTTAATGTAGATACGTTTCTTATGGAAGGATTTAGAGATGTTTCGCCTACTACAGTCAACGTTTCTACTTCATTTGGGGGGCCACCAGTTCTTTTTTTATTTCCTACTGAACCCGTTTCACGAAATTTATTGAACAAATCCAAAACATATCTTGCAGATACATTTTTATCTGGATGAAGATTATTAAAACGAGTAGCTGCTCGAAGGGCACATCTTCTTTCTTCACCGTATAGCATAATAATCTCAACTCGATCATCCTTAGAATAAACCATTTTGAATGGTTAGGAGGTAATAAAGTTAGTGTAATCTATTTAATTCTAAAACTTGTAATACACAAAATTAAATTATTTCAATTTTTAAATCACATTTTATTTAGATTTAAACACCTGTCAAATCATGTGGATAACATAACAAAGAAATTTATTTATTGTTCTTTTGCGTTTGAATTTTAAATTAAATTATTCATGAGAACCAAACGGGACATCTTGCCTTCAATTTATTATTCAGTATCTAATAATTTGCTAATTGAAAAAAGATTTTTTGGGTTAATTTAACATTTTTTAAATTTATTTATTGCAATGAGTTTTTAATTTTTTTCTTTAAAACAAATCGATCAATTTTAATTTAATTTATACCGTTGAATTCTAATTAAAAGCAGCTTTCAAATTATATATTACTCAACCCCTGTTGCCATTTAAGAAATTAGGGGGTTAACGCCCCCCACTTAAGGGAGTGACGTGAGAGTGCTTAAATCGGTCTTATAATGCGTCCCCCTCAAAACAAAAATCGGCGTGTTCGGTTAATTTTTTGAAAAAAAATTCGGTTACGAAATAAACGACATTTGAAGTTTTCAATGAAACACCCTGTATAAAAAAAGAGTAATAAAAAAAATTCTGTCAAATTCTGACAATAATATTGTAAATATTAAAGAAATATTAGCTGAAAACTTCGAATTAAAAGACTTGGTTGAAATTAATCAATGTTTTGGAATTAAATTTACACAAATCAAAAAGGGAGACATAAAAATAATGGATCAGAAGCATTATATTTTGGAAGTATAGTAGGACCGCGCAGCAAGCAGGACTTTCAACCTAACTGACATTGAATCAAATTAGCGACGCTGAATTTTCCCACCCTTGCTGAATAATAATAATAATAATAATAGTTTATTTACGGGCTAGCCCTTTTTGTTACAAAAGTTTACAAATAAGTGTGTACGGTATAATAAAAAGGAGCGTACAAATTAATAAAAAAAAAATACAAATACAAATAACAATAATTTTAATAACTAGTATGCTTAAGTTGGCTCTTAAATGAGGTAAATGAAACATTAAAGAATTTAAAGTTGGGATAATTACTGCTAATATCGTTAGCCTCTCTGATCATTCGCGATATGGGTTCGTTACACCCATAATTAGTGCTGTGAAAACTGATTCGGAATAAATTTGTTTCTCTCGTTTGACAACCCGATGGTTTCACATAAAAATCAATTTTTTCAAGAAGTTCAGAGCAATTTAACATACCATTGATTAGTTTATAAAGAAAAAGAACATCAGATATCAAGCGCCTATTTTCGAGACTGTCCAGATTCAACGTAGTTAACATGGGATTATAATGAAAATCAATGTTGGACATTCCCAATTTATATGATATAATTCTTGTGAATTTTCTTTGTACACGCTCAATAGAAGCACATAAGTTTTTGAAGTGAGGAGACCAAACAATTGAAGGATATTCTATTTTAGAACGAACCAAACTGTACAGAGTTTGAAAACAATACGGATTCAGGTCTTTAGCTGTTCGTGAAATAAATCCAAGTAACTTGAGTGCAGAATTAACCGTTGTCAGAATGTGATCCCTAAAAGTCAATCCAGAGTCGAAAAGTACCCCCAAGTCCTTTACAACAAATACTTTCTTTAAAGGAGTACCATTGATCGAGTAGTAACGATCGCATTTTTGTAATTTCCTGGAAAACGATATTGATTGGCATTTATCCAAGTTTAGGTCAAGCTTATTGTCATTGCACCATAACACAAGGTTGTCAACATCCTCTTGCAATTCTTTATGGTTGTCTGCAGTCCTAATAATTTGAAAGATTTTTAAATCATCAGCAAATAAGTAGTACCTTGAGAATTTAATATAATGACAAATATCGTTTATAAACAGATTGAATAATATCGGTCCGCAGTGAGACCCTTGAGGTACACCAGATGTTACTTTGATCATTTTTGATAACTGCCCTGAGATGTTGACACATTGTGTCCTGCCAGACAAAAAACTGTCAATCCAAATAACAATATCGCCAGAAAATCCATAATTGTGGAGTTTGGTAATCAGAATTGAATGGTTAACCCTGTCAAACGCCTTGGAAAAGTCAGTATATGAAGAGTTGTATTATAGTAGTAGTCCCTACTACAACTCTGTAGCGAGTAGTAATAGTCCCTACTACAACTCTCCAGCATGGATAAAAGATTCAGCGTCGCTGATTGGAGCCAATCTCAGTTAGGTTGGAATTCCTGTTTGTTGCGCGGTCCTACTATAGGGTTTTCCAATAAGAGGTGTTATTTTGATATTCAAAGAAAAATGCCATTTTTTAATATAAATGATCGGATGTTTATTTCATTATAAAGAGGAAGGTATGCCGTTAATAGTGGAAAATAACATCAGGCAAATGACCACCACGACCACGCTGACAGCACTATATCCTTTTTGTTGTTATAGTTAATTTGTACAGTGGATTAACAAAGATTCGTATCAATAAGCTTTTATTTTATTTAATACAAACACGCACGATGATTATTGTTACAATTATTAATTATGACATCAGTCTATTTATTTATTATTTTATCTCGTTGCCTAGCTTACGGTTGCTGTCAATCCTCAACACTTTTCATGAAATTTTCCATAACCAAATCGCAAAGTGGCTGCCCTGTGTCCTCGATAGCCTCACGAATTCCATCTTTGAGGTCTTGAATCGACGCTGGGCTGTTGGCCTTCTGTTTCACGTGGCCCCAAAGAAAGAAGTCGCAAGGTGTTAAATCACGAGATCTCGGTGGCCAATTGTGATCACCTCTTCGAGAGATAACACGGTCCGGAAACTTTTCTCATAAAAGATCAATGGTTTCGTTGCTTGTGTGGCACGTAGCGCCGTCTTGTTGAAAGTAAACGTTGTCCAGATCAATACCATCCAATTCTGGCCATAAAAAATCGTTAATAATCTCTCGATAGCGCAATCCATTCACCGTAACTGTTGCTCCAGCCTCATTTTCGAAAAAGTAAGGTCCAATGACTCCGCCGGACCATAAACCGCACCAAAGAGTCACACATTGAGGATATAGAGGCTTTTCAACAATAACTCTTGGGTTTTCTGAGCCCCAGATACGACAATTTTGCTTGTTGACGAAGCCACCGAGGTGGAAATGGGCCTCATCACTCAAGATGATTTTTCGATGGAATTCCGGATCATTTTCATGCATTTCAACGACCCAATCAGCAAAGACACGACGTTGTTGATGATCGGCCGGCTTGAGTTCTTGTGTTAACTGGACTTTATAAGCCTTAAGACCCAAATCTTTATGCAAAATACGATTACAACAGCAATATTCTCGGCTGTTCTTGAGCGACGTGCACAGGCTTTATTCTTCACATCACTAACTTGTCCCAACAGCTCGAATTTTTTCACCAATTTCTGTATTGCGGTCCGACAAGGTGCTTCACGACGACCCAAAAATGTTCGAGCTTTACGAACCGTCTCTGCCAAATTTTCACCATTTTTATAGTGAATTTTAATAATTTTAATGCGTTGTTGAAGGTGTATCGTTCCATTTTTATTAATGGCGTAGTTTCTACTTGTCAAATGTCAAAAAATGACAGCTTCAAAAGTGACATCTACCGAAATTCCGGGCTATTCAAAAAAACACCTCTTATTGGAAAGCCCTATATATTAATACGATTTGGTATGGAAAATTATAAATCAGTAACTACACCAATAGATTCAAATCTTAAATTAAAAATTCCTGATACTCCGAATAATGAAGAAATGAGTAAAATTCCATATCAAAAATTATTTAAGTCAATTTAATAACAATTACAACTCAGGATATTTTATGGCAGCGAAAAGAATACTGAGATATCTACAAGCAAAATTAAATTTTGGTATTATTTATCAAAACAATGAAGACTCTCTAGAAGGATTCACTGATTCAGATTGGGGACATTTTTATATCAAGTAGTAGTTCTAAAAAACAATTAATTAGTTAGATGTTACAATTTGTGAATTGTGTGTAATAAATAAATAATCATCATACGAGTTATATAAATCCTACTACTATAATACCACTGTTAGTATCAAAATTACAACAAAATGTTGCTCCCGAAATTAATTAAATGTTTTTAAATATTTTTATAGCCAAGAAATCAGAATTAAGTAAACTTACTCCTTTAGGCACTTCATATCCGGAAAATATTGTATCTTGAGTTAAAACCCTTAAAATTCCAATAGCAATTGGTCGCAATCTCAAGGATTCTTTCAAAACTGCTCTTGCATACTTAGCTCGTTTTAAAACATCAACTGTAACAGGACTATTAGGCTGTGGTAGTAATTCAAGGGCTTCCTTATGAAGTGTGTCCTGGACATGAGGATAATTTGCTAAATGATATAAAATAAAAGATGTTGTGTAAGTTCCCTAAAAAAAATTGTTAAAATTTTGAATTTTCTGATGTTAATATTTACAGTATCGATTCCACCTAAAAACATATCACACACCATCCCAGTTATATCTTTAAAATCAACTTTAGACGACGATAAATAAGATTCTAATAAAGTCTCGGGTTGTGAGGGTTCTTTAACTTGGGACATTTTTAACGACAGTATATCGAGTGCCACTCTACAAATTAAGAATCATATTTTGATTTTCAAAAATGTTTAACTTACTCTTCTACAAACATGTGTGCTTTTTCAAACCGTTTATAAAATTCTGATTCAAATTTCTTCCACCCAATAGTGCCATGATCGGTTTTCAAAATGCAAAAATTCATAGTTTCAGTTGCTTGAATTAATTTCGAAGACCGTGATCCGGACCAAAATTCATCTTTAGAAAATGCATTGAATTTTGTTTCCAACAAAGATCTACCCAAAACTAAAAATTTACAATTAAAAATTTAAAGGGATTATGTGTAACTTAATACTTTCTAAAAATACACGAGAAATTGGATTGAGGTAATCGTCTGTTGATTTAAATTGCACGATGTACTCCAACCATTCGCTAACGACTTCATCTGAAATTGACAAGAATTTTTTTTGAACGGAGTTGGGGTCTTTAAGGCCTTTTTGAAATACACTTCTTAGATTCTTCCAAGTTTCTCCGTTCCTATAATAATACTAAAAGTTAATTATATAAAATTTTAAATAATGAAAATATTTGTTTTCTTTAAATTCACCAAAATTTAAAAGTAAAAGATATTTGTTGTTTTTTTTATTATTATTTATTACATTACTTTCAGTAAATTTATGTTGCAATAATATACAGGGTGCGGGAAATGTCCTGCATAATGGCTATAACTTTTTTAAAAATTTTTGCAAATGAAAGTTGTAAGGTTTACAAATTGACATTTGCTTTTGTTTTTCTACATCACGTGCCTGAGATAAGGCTGCCAAGTTTAAAATCTCAAATGGAATATTCCAACTTTTTCTTAATAATATGAATCTACATAATTTTCTGAATACAACGATACCCTATAAGTTAAGGCACGTAGCGCCGTCTTGTTGAAAGTAAACGTTGTCCCCCTCCAAACCATCAAACTTTTATTCTGAAACTTTTTTTGTCTGATGTACTCATTTCGAGAAATTCCCCTGACAAGATTAAAATGGGACACCCTGTATAAACTAAACCGTCTTTAATTTTAGAACTGTCCGTACAAAATGCCCAATGTTAATTCGTTTGAAGCTGACAAAAGACCCGAAAGGATTAGAAATTGTTGAAAAAAATGAGAATCACAATCATAATATCGAAAAACAACTCTATGAGGCACTGCCTCGCCAAAGAAAGCTTGAAGAGGAAGAAAAAACAGAGGTATTGAATTTATTACAATTAAAATGCAATAAAAAATTAGTGAAAGCTCATATTAAATCAAAATTTGGAAAACTAGTTACACTAAGAGATTTAAGCAACATTAGAAGTAGCCCAGTAAACCAAAAGATGTATTATTTATGTAAAATATATATATAACATGTAAGAAAATTTATATAAAATCTAGAGAGAAATTAGGGATAAATCATGTCAGGATGTCAGCCATATTTGAGGATATGTTATTATGTCTAAATTATGTAAATTTTTATATATAAAATATATATCAGATATAAGTAAATAAAAACAAAAAATATCATTTTTTTGCTTGGACGGTACAATGTAGTAATTAGCTGCTACCAGGCCATTTCTAGTAAGTAATCACAAGTATAATACATTAATATTATCTTAACTTAAACCATGTTAAACTTAAAGTGGGATTTGCGGGATTCGAACCCACGCCGCGCCGTTGCAGTCGCAAATAGTCGAATCAAGCCACGTAACCGTTCAACCATCGAGGCTTCATGAAATGAAGACACAAAAACATTGTTTTAAAGCAATTCTACATATATTATATTTGTTTTAATACAAATAAAAAAAAATTAAATATAAATTAGTGAAGTTAAAAGAAGTTCAATTATATATGAAAATTAAGTAGTTAAAATTATTTATAACAAAATAAATAAATTATAACTCAATTTTTTTCTAATAATGTCGGTGTTGAATGTTGGATTTCTTTGGTAAGCGCAATTTTGCAGTATATTTTGCTTTTATTATTTTATGCATAATATCCTTGGCCAGGATTTTTATATATTATTTTCATAAATATATTGAATATTCATAAATATAAATTAGTCAAGTTAAAAAAAGTTATAACAAAATAAACAATAAATTTTAACCCTTCTCGCATAATTTAAAAAAAAAATTAAGAAAAAGTTCTAAACTTTAAAAATATTCAAAATAAAGAAATTAAATATAAAAATTAAGTAGTTAAAATTATTTATAACAAAATAAATAAATTCTAACCCAACTTCCATACATTTTTCTAATAAGTTATTTTATTTTATATTTTATGTTGAATTATTTACATAAAGAATATATGTAAATAATTTATGTAGGTATATTTTACATTAAATGTCTAATGTAAATAACACAGGCGATATTTTACATTAATAATACATTATTATTTATATATAAAATATACATATACGAACTTATGAATTGTATATGTAAATAATTCTATATAAATAACACATTATAAATTGTACTTATTATTTACATAGAGAAAATAATATAATATTATATATGTAAAATATACATATATTTTACGTAAAATTAGCTACATAGGCGAATTTACGAGCTATCTATGTATATTTTATATATAAGTTACAAATTGGTTTACTGGGAGTTTACATTCAAATATTTCAAATGTGTTGGTAGAGACAATTAATAGCTTAAGAAAAGATCCAAGCTCAACTGTAGAAGTACTTAGCAATGAGGAGCAACAGTTGCATGGAATATTTTTTCAAGATAAACATATGAAGCAAAGTTTTCAAAACTATCCAGAAATTATATTGTCTGATGCAACATACAAACTAAATAGTTTACGTATGCCATTATATAGTCTGATGGTAATAAATGGAAACGGACATGGTGAAGTAGCCGCAACTTTTCTTTTAGGTGAAGAAACTATTGAGTCATTATTCAAATTTTTAAAAAATCTAATACTAATTGAGACACAACAAAATAAATTATGACTGCTTGGGACATGAAGGAGAGAGATGTATTTCATACAGAATTTCCCTCTGCCAGTTTATTTCTGTGCTTATTCTATACATTAAAAAGTTTTCGTACTCAAATCACAACAGAAAAAATTGGGATTAATGCTGTTCAACGAAATTTATGTCTTACAATCGTGCAGAGAATTGCTTATTCAAGATCACTGCAGGAGTATAATAGTAACTATGAAAACATGATAGAATTAAAATTTTCCAAAGTTCTAGACTACTTTAAGAAAAATTGGCACCCTATTATAGAGCAATGAGTTGAAGGACTTAAAAGAGAATCAATTTCTTTTAACATTACAACAACCAATCACTTGGAATGTTTTAATTCAAAAATAAAACAAGTGGTAACAAAATGAGCAATCTGTCTTCATTTGACAAAGACTTTTTTTTCTTATTAGAGGTAATAAGAGATGAACGAAAAGCTGAAGCATGTGAATAAATAAACAAAAAAACTGTTCACCTCTCACAAAACATGCTGTATGACGATGAAAAAAAATATCATGATTTTGTTACACCATTTGCATTTAAATACATAACGGAACAAATAAAAATTGGAAAAGCGATTAAAGTTTTTGATAATTAAATAAGAAAATAAGTCTGTTCGATGAAAAATTTATTAATAAAAGGTAAGTAAGGCAAAATTACTATCAAGATCATCTGGGTCCGGAGATTGGTATATCTTCACAAAACAATGAAGTAGGTAGTGGTAGAAAAAGTAGTAAAAAACACCCAAAAGATTCTTAGTAATTCCCAAAAATATAAAAAAAGCAGTAGGAATTTGTGAAGAAATATCCTCTATTCTGTCAGAATATGGGACTGAAGATTTTGAAAAACAATTTCTTTAGTTAAAACATTTCCACTTTTTAATAAAAGAACGAAAAGATATCATAGCGATGGAAAATGTTTGTTCTTTTGAAAATGATTATAATGATGATCTGCCTAATAAACATCTTCAATGTTGTCTTAAGAGGATTGGGAGTCTAATAAGTAGAACCGCGTTCCGATAGTAAACGTGTATTTTGAGCTTCTTCTTGAATTTGGGGAAGAAATTTTGACCCAAAGTACATCCCACAAAATTAGGCTGAAAGTACCATTAAAAATCTCCATTTCTGTTATATTTTAAAATTTGTATCACCTAGACTACGAAGGTATTTGCTGCTATTACAGTTAAAATGCGCGTTCAAAATTATTATATTAATATTCGCGTAGTTTGAAATATAAAAACGGGGAAAACCCATATAATTTTGTAGACTCCATATCCTCATAATATCGAACACTCGATCGAACATAATTTAGAAAATAATAAAAATATTTCTGGGGGAAATATATTTATACAAGGTGATAAAACCTTAAAAATTAGAAATGATCATGATTATTATATTCATGTAAAAGATAATGTAATTTATGATTCTAGTATTGCAAATGATACTCATTTAATTTAGAACTTAACAAGGGTGTAGCGTTTCAAATTAAAATTTGAAAGTTAATAATTTTAGGTTGTAGTATTATGAAATAAAAAAAAAATAAAAAAAAAATTCAAGGCTCTACGACTTTATGTTCAAAAGAAATGAATTTTTATATAAAATATGGCATTCTGATAAATGAGTAAATATGTATTTTGAAAAATTCATATTTCGCTTAATAATTAAAATTCGTACAGATAAGTTTGTAAAAATTATCGATATTATCTTATTAAATTTTTTAAAATTTAATTATTTTTTAAAGTACATAACCTAGAAAAATTTTGATTTTTTTGAGTTTTTGGGGTGTACATTTTTTTGAGGGGTGTAAAGGGCAAGTGACCCCCTATATTTCATCCTTTTTCTATTATCTTTCATCTGCGGGGTCGATTTTGAAAATTTTCGAAAAATAAATTCTTGACATATTTTTAAGGCTACGGGCTTGAAATTTTTCATGGAAATCGATTTTTATTCTTTTTCTCGAAAACTATAAAAGTTAAGGATTTCAAATTTTTACAAAAGGTAAACACCATGGATAGACGCCTTTTAAAAAATATTTGGTTAAAATCGGTTAAAAAGTTTTTTTGGAAAAAATTCGCAAAGTTTTGGCAAAATTTTGGTACAAATGCGGACCTGGACGACGCAATTTTAATCCGAAAATTATATTAATTATTTTGTGAAAAGTGAAAAATTTCAGACCGCAATTTTGGCTCCAAACGGAGATTTTGCATATTTTTGATACATTTTCGGCCATAACTCGATAACGAAAAGGGATAGCGAAGTGATTCTTTTTATTTTCGTAAAGTGGACCATAAAAGCTTTCAGAAAGTGTACATTACGTTGGGGCAAAATAAAATTTGTGCGGTTGATTAGACCGAAAAATCTTAAAAATCTTAAAAAAATTAAGATTTCGTTGTTTTTTCAAAATTTAAAAAACCCTATGCGTGGGCGGTTTTGATTCCTAGAGTAGATTCAGCAGAATGTTTAAAAATGAAAATCAGTTAAAAAATAGGCCTACGGGAGCCGCCGACCCCTAAATTTAACATTTTTACTTTTTTACGCCATAACTTTTTGCCCGCGCAAAATTTAAAAATGCCCTGTTCTCCTTTTACCACAGTTATTGTTGTTCTTTGATAATCTGATGTAAAAATGAGAAAATTTTAAAAATTGACGGCTGCAGAAAGGGGCGACCAAAGCGCGCGTTTGAGCTATTTTATTAACTTTTCACTTGGGATTTTTTTTCAAGTCCAGGAGTAAAATATAATCGTGCTGATTTTTTTTTCTCATAAATAATAAAGAAAGAAGGGAAATAAAAAATATTGGAATATTATACACGGTCGGGATCATAAGTTACGAATTTTCAAAGTGGGCGTCGAAAAAGCACCAATTTCAAACCTCAAATTTGAGGGCGCCAAAAGCACAGAAAAAATTGAGATATCAAAAAAAACGCTCGTTTCAAGGGAAAGCATAGAATGTAGATTAGGAATAAAAAAGCTGCTCGGCGCAAAAATGTCCGAATTTGGGGTAAAAATACAAATGGGGCTGTGTTTCCGTCCCCTTATTAAAATTTTTTTAGAAAATTTTAACATTAAAATTGATTCTTTATGAATTTTGGTGCAAGAAAAAACATGGTACGCCAATGAGTAACTACAAAAAATTGAAAACTATGATTATAATTAGCTATTGAGCTGCAATTCAAAATACATAAAGAATTTTGAAAGAATCCTGCACCGTTCTAAACTTATTAAAGTTTTTCTTGAATAATTTAACATTAAAATTGATTCTTTATGAATTTTGGTGCAAGAAAAAATATGGTACGCCAATGAGTAACTACAAAAAATTGAAGACTATGATTTTAATTAGATATTCAACTGCAGTTCAAAATGCTCAAAGAATTTTGGAAGAATCTTGCAGCGTTCTAAACTAATTAAAGTTTTTCTAGAATAATTTAAGATAAGAATTGATTTTTTATGAATTTCGGTGAACAAAAACGACATGGTACGCCAATGAGTAACTACAAAAAATTGAAAACTATGATTTTAATTAGCTATTGAACTGCAGTTCAAAATGCATAGAGAATTTTGGAAGAATCTTGCACCATTCTAAACTTATTAAAGTTTTTCTAGAATAATTTAAGGTTAAGATTTATTTTTTATGAATTTCGGTGCAAGAAACTACATGGTACGCCAATTGGTAACTACAAAAAATTGAAAACTATGATTTCAATTAGCTATTGAGCTGCAGTTCAAAATACATAAAGAATTTTGAAAGATTCCTGCACCGTTCTAAGCTTATTAAAGTTTTTCTTGAATAATTTAACATTAAAATTGATTGAATTTTGGTGCAAGAAAAAATATGGTACGCCAATGAGTAACTACAAAAAATTGAAGACTATGATTTTAATTAGCTATTCAACTGCAGTTCAAAATGCATAAAGAATTTTGGAATAATCTTGCAGCGTTCTAAAGTAATTAAAGTTTTTCTAGAATAATTTAAGATTAGAATTGATTTTTTATAAATTTCGGTGCACAAAAACGACATGGTACGCCAATGAGTAACTACAAAAAATTGAAAACTATGATTATAATTAGCTATTGAGCTGCAATTCAAAATACATAAAGAATTTTGAAAGAATCCTGCACCGTTCTAAACTTATTAAAGTTTTTCTTGAATAATTTAACATTAAAATTGATTCTTTATGAATTTTGGTGCAAGAAAAAATATGGTACGCCAATGAGTAACTACAAAAAATTGAAGACTATGATTTTAATTAGATATTCAACTGCAGTTCAAAATGCTCAAAGAATTTTGGAAGAATCTTGCAGCGTTCTAAACTAATTAAAGTTTTTCTAGAATAATTTAAGATAAGAATTGATTTTTTATGAATTTCGGTGAACAAAAACGACATGGTACGCCAATGAGTAACTACAAAAAATTGAAAACTATGATTTTAATTAGCTATTGAACTGCAGTTCAAAATGCATAGAGAATTTTGGAAGAATCTTGCACCATTCTAAACTTATTAAAGTTTTTCTAGAATAATTTAAGGTTAAGATTTATTTTTTATGAATTTCGGTGCAAGAAACTACATGGTACGCCAATTGGTAACTACAAAAAATTGAAAACTATGATTTCAATTAGCTATTGAGCTGCAGTTCAAAATACATAAAGAATTTTGAAAGATTCCTGCACCGTTCTAAGCTTATTAAAGTTTTTCTTGAATAATTTAACATTAAAATTGATTGAATTTTGGTGCAAGAAAAAATATGGTACGCCAATGAGTAACTACAAAAAATTGAAGACTATGATTTTAATTAGCTATTCAACTGCAGTTCAAAATGCATAAAGAATTTTGGAATAATCTTGCAGCGTTCTAAAGTAATTAAAGTTTTTCTAGAATAATTTAAGATTAGAATTGATTTTTTATAAATTTCGGTGCACAAAAACGACATGGTACGCCAATGAGTAACTACAAAAAATTGAAAACTATGATTTTAATTGGATATTGAACTGCAGTTCATAATGCATAGAGAATTTTGGAAGAATCTTGCACCATTCTAAACTTATTAAAGTTTTTCTAGAATAATTTAAGGTTAAGATTTATTTTTTATGAATTTCGGTGCAAGAAACTACATGGTACGCCAATGAGTAACTACAAAAAATTGAAAACTATGATTTTAATTAGCTACTGAGCTGCAGTTCAAAATACATAAAGAATTTTGAAAGAATCCTGCACCGTTCTAAACTTATTAAAGTTTTTCTTGAATAATTTAACATTAAAATTGATTCTATATGAATTTTGGTGCAAGAAAAAATATGGTACGCCAATGAGTAACTACAAAAAATTGAAGACTATGATTTTAATTAGCTATTCAACTGCAGTTCAAAATGCATAAAGGATTTTGGAGGAATCTTGCAGCGTTCTAAAGTAATTAAAGTTTTTCTAGAATAATTTAAGATTAGAATTGATTTTTTAAAAATTTCGGTGCACAAAAACGACATGGTACGCCAATGAGTAACTACTAACTACTAAAAATTGAAAACTATGATTTTATTTGGATATTGAACTGGAGTTCATAATGCATAGAGAATTTTGGAAGAATCTTGCACCATTCTAAACTTATTAAAGTTTTTCTTGAATAATTTAACATTAAAATTGATTCTTTATGAATTTTGGTGCAAGAAAAAACATGGTACGCCAATGGTTAACAACAAAAAATTGAAAACTGTGATTTTAATTAGCTATTCAACTGCAGTTCAAAATGGATAAAGAATTTTGGAAGAATCTTGCACCGTTCTAAACTTATTAAAGTTTTTCTAGAATAAATACATGGTACGCCAATTAGTAACTACAAAAAATTGAAAACTATGATTTTAGTTACCTATTGAACTGCAGTTCAATATACAAAAAAAAATTTGGACGTATCTTGCACCTTTCTAAACTAATTAATATTAAAATTGATTCTTTATGAATTTTGGTGCAAGAAAAAACATGGTACGCCAATGAGTAACTACAAAAAAATGAAAACTATGATTTTAATTAGCTATTGAACTGCAGTTCAAAATGCATAGAGAATTTTAGAAGAATCTTGCACCATTCTAAACTTATGAAAGTTTTTATAGAAAAATTTAACATTAAAATTGATTCCTTATGAATTTTGGTGCAAGAAAAAACATGGTACGCCAATGAGTAACTACAAAAAATTGAAAACTAATATGATTTTAATTAACTATTGAACTGCAGTTCAAAATGCATAAAGAAATTTGGAAGAATCTTGCACCATTCTAAACTTATTAAAGTTTTTCTATAATAATTTAAGGTTAAAATTTATTTTTTATGAATTTCGGTGCAAGAAAATACATGGTACGCCAATTAGTAACTACAAAAAATTGAAAACTATGATTTTAGTTACTTATTGAACTGCAATTCAATATACATGAAAAAGATTTTCTAGAAAAATTTAACATTAAAATTGATTCTATATGAATTTAGGTGCAAGGAAAAACATGGTACGCCAATGAGTAACTACAAAAAATTGAAAACTATGATTTTAATTAGCTATTGATCTGCAGTTCAAAATGAATAAAGAATTTTTGAAGAATCTTGCACTGTTCTAAACTTATTAAAGTTTTTCTTGAATAATTTAACATTAAAAATGACTCTTTATGAACTTTGGTGCAAGAAAAAAAACATGGTACGCCAATGAGTAACTACATAAAATTGAAGACTATGATTTTAATTAGCTATACAACTGCAGTTCAAAATGCATAAAAAATTTTGGAAGAATCTTGCACCGTTCTAAACTTATTAAAGTTTTTCTAGAATAATTTAAGATTAGAATTGATTTTTTATGAATTTCGGTGCACAAAAACGACATGGTACGCCAATGAGTAACTACAAAAATTTAAAACTATGATTTTAATTGGTTATTCAACTGCAGTTCATAATGCATAGAGAATTTTGGAAGAATCTTGCACCATTCTAAACTTATTAAAGTTTTTCTAGAATAATTTAAGATTAAAATTGATTTTTTTTGAATTTCGGTGCAAGAAACGACATGTTACGCCAATGAGTAGCTACAAAAAATTGAAAACTATGATTTTAATTACCTATTGAACTGCAGTTCAATATACATAAAAAAATTTGGACGAATCTTGCACCTTTCTAAACTAATTAAAGTTTTTCCAGAAAAATGTAACATTAAAATTGATTCTTTATGAATTTTGGTGCAAGAAAAAACATGGTACGCCAATGAGTAACTACAAAAAATAGAAAACTATGATTTTAATTAACTATTGAACTGCAGTTCAAAATGCATAAAGAATTTTTGAAGAATCTTGCACCTTTCTAAACTAATTAAAGTTTTTCTAGAAAAATGTAACATTAAAATTGATTCTTTATGAATTTTGGTGCAAGAAAAAACATGGTACGCCAAAAAATTGAAAATTATGATTTTAATTAGCTATTGATTTGCAGTTCATTGTGCATAAAGAATTTTTGAAAAATTTTGCACCGTTCTAAAATTACTAAAGTTTTTTCAAGATAATTTGATATTAAAATTGATTTTTCATAAATTTCGGGTGAAAAAACGACATGATACACTACTGAGTAACTACAATAAATTGAAATGTCAGATTTGAATTACCTATTGAATTACAGTTTATGATGCATAGTTATTAAAGTTTTTCTAGAATAATTTAAGATTCAAATTGGGTTTTTTATGAATTTCTGTGTAAAAATACGACATGGTACGGCACTGAGTAACCACAAAAAATTGATGCCGCCATCCGCCTCTGAGCACTGGTCATAGCAAGTTTAAAACAATATGGTCGAATAGGTTTGTCTTTTATACTCTCAAAAATTTTATAAATTGTAAAATCATCTGAATCCCCACTGAAAACCCTGTATAATAATTCACTTACGTTGGTAAAAGTCCACCAGAATTGTACACATTTTTCTTATTTAATCGATAGTGTTGTATTGCTTGATGGCTATTTCTTTCTGGGTATGTCCCTTCAGTGCGATACAAAATTTGGATATCCTCAGGTTTAAAGAGCAACACGTAGCTAAACCCAGGAAAGATTTCTTCTCGAACGATTGGTCCATACTGCTTATACTTTTTAAGGGCATTGGCTGGTAGTGTATCTTCTCGATAATCACCTTAAAAGAAGAGGTAAATTTTGTATACTAGGGATTTTATAAACATCTTACCTATCAATGGTAAATAAGTATATCGACTACCGATGACTGGGTATGATTTAGGTCC
This sequence comes from Stenus bimaculatus, assembly GCA_963971135.1. Taxonomy (NCBI): domain Eukaryota; kingdom Metazoa; phylum Arthropoda; class Insecta; order Coleoptera; family Staphylinidae; genus Stenus; species Stenus bimaculatus. The sequence continues at coordinate 38,816,525 of OZ020182.1, read as the reverse complement.
TGGTATATCATCAAAACTTTTTTGCTTAGGGATAGAAGTGGAAATGTTTTTCCTATATTTTAATACAGTGCGAAACGATACTTTTGTATTATACATGTTTAGGCTGCAAATGTAAACTTGGGACTGAAATTTATAATTCTTTAATATTTTAGTTTATAAAGAATATATTGTGTAAATTTATATTTTTAAGCAGATGTTAACTGTTTTTAATAAAAGTAAAGGCTGATGCACAATAAAACGCGAGCCGGAACTAGAACATGAACGAGAACGTGTAGGAAGTTGAAACATGGGAGTTGAGTATGTGAATACACAACACGGATGCCCGTGAACATGAATTCCATTTCCGACCATAACGGGAAAGTTGGTGAAGTTTTATCTTTCGCGTTCACGGCGGTGACATGCACATGCGCATTTCAAACGGCATCGCCGATGATAGTTAAATCCCAAATTTTTTTAACCTGTCTTTTTCCAACAGCGTTTGTCATGGATAAAAGTGTTTTTTGATCATTCTTAGTAATTTATCAAAGCATTTCCGGACTTTCTAGAGTCTTTCTTGTATATTCACAAATGCCCCTTTCAGATTACATTTGGCATAATGTTTGCAATTCTTATAATTATGTCTTAATGTCCCACAACCACATAAATATATTTCAGTCAAAAAAATAGGCACTAAACTTATCTTATGCTTGTTGTTTCAGTTAAACAGAGGTGTGCTTGTGCTGATATCAGGAATCTCATTGCAGCATATAAAAGTAAATCATCGGAATCTAAATCCATTTTTAACAATATCTAATAAGAATATTTTTAAGTAAATAAACAAAATTTTATTTATAGATTATTTTCTTAATTAACGGAATGTTAATTTTGGTATGAAAATGAAATGTCCCTAGCGAGGTCCCTAGTATGTTACTATTTCAATCCGCATAAATCCGCCTTGTTGTGCATCTGAAACCTTAACATCTCCCGTCTGTACTGTCTTTCATGTTCTCGTTGATGTTCTCGTTCACGGGCTATTGTGCATCGGCCTTAAGGTTTGCATGCTTTTATGTTTGCCTACGCCTTTAGCTATTAGGTGTAAAAATACAAATCCAAAAAATAATTCAACAAAAATATGTTTGTTTAACAATTAATCCTTGTTGGGTTATTTAATTTAAGGCCTATTGTTTTTTAAAGGTAATTTTATTTCAAAAAATTATTTTAAAAAATGTGCTCCCTCTTTTACTTTATAACAAGGGTGTAACGTTTCAAATTAAAAATTTGAAAGTTAATAATTTCGAGTTGTAGTATAAAGAAAAAAGAAAGAAAAAATTTCTGGTAAATGAGTAAAGGTGTATTTTGAAAAATTCATATTTCGCTTAATAACTATAATTAAGAAACAAAAATTAGTACAGATAAGTTTGTAAAAATTATCAATATTATTTTATTAAAATTTTTAAAATTTAATTATTTTTAAGGTCCCTAAAAATATTTTAATTTTCTCGAGTTTTTGGGGTATAAATTTTTTTTTGGAGGGTCTATAATCTTTCATTTGCGGGGTTGACTTTGAAAAAATCGAAAAAATTTTTTTATTGTTTTTCGCGAAAACTATGAAAGTTAGCGATTTCAAATTCAAATTCAAATTCAAACACCGTGTTTTAAAAAATATTTGGTTAAAATCGGTTAAATAGTTTTTTAGGAAAAAATTCGCAAAATTTTGGTACAAATACAGGCCTGGACGACGCAATTTTAAACCGAAAGTTAAAATTTTTACGGAGCTGACGGTGCGAATTTTAAGCTACTAATCGTCACGGTGGTTCTAATACTTTCGAAGATATTAATTATTTTGTGAAAAGTGAAAAATTTTAGACCGCATATTTTTGCTGCATTTTCGGCCATAACTCGATAACGAAAAGAGATAACTAATTCTTTTTTTGTCGTAAAGTGAACCATGAAAGCTTTCAGAAAATGTACATTACGTTGGGGCAAAATAAAATTTGTGGGGTTGATTAGACCGAAACTCGAATAAAAATGCGACTTTTTTAAATGCGATCTTAAAAAATTTAAGATTTCGTTGTTTTTTCAAAATTTAGAAAACCCTATGCGTGGGCGGTTTTGATTCCAAGAGTAGATTCAGCAGAATTTTTAAAAATGAAAATCCGTTAAAAAATAGGCCTACGGAAGCCGCCGACCCCTAAATTTAACATTTTTATTTTTTAAGCCATAACTTTTTGCCCGCGCAAAATTTAAAAATGCTCTATGCTCCTTTTACCACAGTTATTGTTGTTCTTTGATAATCTGATGTAAAATTGAGAAAATTTAAAAATTGACGGCTGCAGAGGGGGCTCACCAAAGCGCGCGTTTTTGCTTTTTATTAACATTTCACTTGGAATTTTTTTTTAAGTCCAGGGGTAAAATTTAAACGTGCTGATTTTTTCTCGCATAAATAATAAAGAAAGAAGGGAAATAAAAAATATTGGAATATTATACACGGTCGGGATCATAAGTTACGAATTTTCAAAGTCGGCGTCAAAAAAGCACTAATTTCAAACCTCAAATTTGAAGGCGCCAAAACCACAGAAAACATGGAGATATCAAAAAAAGCGTTCGTTTTAAGGAAAAGCATAGAATGTAGATTAGGAATAAAAAAACCGCGATTTTTTTTCACATACTGATCTTCTTAGCTAAGCCGCACAGTTTGAGCACTTTTGCCGCCCGAAAAAAGGCCAAATTTGTACACTGGACGTGCCGGCACCGCGACGCCCCACCGTCGCGCCTGGAGACTTAAAAACGGCCATGGTCCATCCCCAGGATGAGAGAATAAAAGGGGCCAAATTTTGTCGCTTCCTTTTAAAAACGGACGGGGGTGCGATTTTTCAAAGTTGATGCCGGCGAAAACCAGAAAAAAACCAAGATTTAACGACCATTTTCGAGAATTTTTTTCAGAGTGTTAGAGTGCCCTTTTCGCGGCTCGGCGCAAAAACCGTCCGAATTTGGGGTAAAAATACAAATGGGGCTGTATTTCCGCCCCCTTAATAGATAGATCTGGACGGATCAAAACCACCGTCTTCAGAATCGGGTCCTCCTTAACATACTAAAATTTGAAGCGATTCGGGGTGAATTTCGGATATTGTTCGATTTTTCGTTCGGGGTGGAATAACTTTTTTCGGGGTCTGATCGAAAAGCGACAATTTATCTTTTTTCTTAAAATTTTTTATCCTCTTTCCATCTGCAAAATTTCAACTCTATGCGAAAAAAATACCTTCCACGTTTCTTACGGCTTTAGTATTATACAGGGTGTCCCGTAACTTATGCATAATAATGAACAGGGTTATAGAGGACACCAAAACAAGCAACCTTGGTTAATAAACCCATGTCCGGAAATTAACCGTTAAGGCACTAGGTTGAAATTTTTTTTTTCTTATAAAATTTACAAAATGTTTTTTCCATTGTAATTGTGGCTCTATGTGTTAATCATTTCCCCTAAATTTAGAATGCCTTACATTGTGCGTAACCGATACAATACCTTAAGAAATACGAGTTTTCGAGTTCCGTGACTTGCAGCCAAATTCGGTGTAATATTGTGTGCTGTTGGTTAATAAAATTACGGTTATTATTATTATTTCCAAAATGCCAAATTTTCAAATGCCAAACTTGCTGATATGCACCTTATTTAAGGAGAGACTCGCTGTACTTCATTGATAGCTGCGCACCTGAATAGACAGAGATTTCCTCAACGTCGTCAACCGTATTGTACCATGTTTCAAAGGATTCATAGTCGTCTCCGGGAAACAATCCAATTTGATCAAGAAGTACTCAACCATGTAGAGATAGATACAATAACAAGTGTTCGTGCCATTGCACATAATATGGGTGCAACGAGAACATCTGTTTGGAGAGTTCTCCATGAAGATTTATTTCAGCCATACTCCCTGCAGAGAGTTCTAGCTTTGGTTCCCGCAGACTATCCTCTTGGAGTATTTTTTTCCCACTGGTGGTTACAACAGCATTTATTCAACCTGAATTTGGTATATCCATTTTATTTACGGATGAAGGCAAAACTTCACGAGGGATGGCTATTACAACAGCCGGAATAGCCATATTTGGGCTCAGGAAATCCCCATGTTGCATCCCATCGGCGAAATCAAAACCAATTTTCCATGAATGTTTGGGCTGGCATTGTGGGAGACAATTTAATTTGTCCATAACTGCTTCCACCACGTTTGAATGGTTTGGTGTATCGTCAGTTCTTGGAGGAAGTTTTGCCAGATCTCTTGGAGGAAGTACCACTTAATATTAGACGTGGTATGTAGTTTCAACGCGATGGGTGTCCTGCTCATTTTACTTTGAATGTTCGCCAGTTCCTTGACGAAGTTTTCCCAACCGCTGGATTGGTGTTGGAGGACCTGCGCGATATCCTGATCTAACTTGTTTAGACTTTTTCCTCTGGGGACATTTAAAAAGTCTGGTATACGGTATACGAGACGCCGGTCAATACTGAAGAAGAACTTCTCGCAAGACTGATGGCTGCTTGTGCCCTTGTTTCAGACATCCCTGGGCTATTCCATATGGTTTAAACATAAATGAACCATCGTGATACCTTATGTATCGAACACAATGGCCAAAATTTTGAACAATTTTTGAAAATATTACAAATAAATAATTTACTTAAATATTTTTTTTATTTACCCTAGTAACTTAACGATTAATTTCCGGACATGGGTTTATTAACAAAAGTTGCTTGTTTTGGTGTCCTTTATAACCCCTTTCATTATTATGCATAAGTTACGGGACACCACAAACATAAAAAAATTTTCAATTAACTAATTGAAGAAATTACAACTACGCGCCGACGCGTGGTTACTTCAATTATAAAATGACTTATAAACTATTCAAGCTAAAAACAATTACTTAATTGAAAATTTTGTAAGTTTTTTTATATTTGTTCCACAAGATGAATTTTTTAGTCATTAATTTAATTTTAGTTATTTGCCTGATGATGCCGGTAAGACGAAACATGTAGCAAAGATTTGACATTTTTTGTAAATGTAAAATAAACGTTTCAAGTTGGATATATGGAATTTTCGATACTTCATTCTAATCGTAATACTTTATCCAAATCTCCTGCAAACAACACATTCTTCTCTACTACGAATTATTTCCTTGATCGTCATGGATATAAAAAGTTCGAGGGTTATTTCGGAAACTTTGTCCGAGATTAGAAAAATTTTGTCCTAATTTCGAGAGCTTTTATGATAGTTCAACATTTCGTAAACCATTAGCAAATGCGTGAATTGCAAGTTTTTCATTAATTTTTGTAAGTATTGCAATTGCTTCATTATTTCCGTTTGCTTGCGAAATCGTCAAATCAACAAATATGTTTTCAATTTCTTTTCCAAAGTCATCAATTGTTTTATGGGACTGTTTTGCACTATTTAATTGGACTGTTAAAGATGCTGTAGATTTATATGAGTTAAAAAATGATTTTTTAGATCATTAACTAATAGAGCATTTGATTTATATTCGGAATTAAGCCTAATTTTCGCCCTTTGGTTCATAGCCCAGTCAATTTAGCAAAAAAAAGGGGTTAACCTCGGAATGAGAGATAATAAGCTGGAAACTCATATACACCTTTATTTTGGCGTTCTACAAGTTGTCTCAAAAGTCACATAAAATCTCGTGTCTCTGTCGTCAGTTATTTAAGGTCAAAGGTCACCAAAATCGGCTTTTCGCGATTATCTTGGTTTCTATAACTCCAATGATGTTAACACCTATTATAAAAATTGTAGAGCATAAAATTTGTGACAAATTTTATTCTAAACATTTTTTAATGCGTTCAACCGTTTTTAAGATAGAGGCCGGAGAGCGCCCAGCACTCAGCTAAATACATACTGTTAAGAGCTTGGGACAAGCTAAAGTTTTTTGCCAGAGCTTCCAGAGGCGTGTAAACCCATGACAAAGTTTCTCAAAAACGGTTGAGCGCATGAAAAAATGTTTTAAACAAAAATTGTCACAAATTTTATGCTCTACAATTTTTATGATGGATGTTAACATCATTGGAGCTATAGAAATTCTCATAATCGCGAAAAACCGATTATTGTGACCTTTGACCTTGAATAACTAACGACGCAGACACGAGATTTTATGATACTTTTGAGACAGCTTTTAGAACACCAAAATGAAGGTGTATACGAGTTTCCAGCTTATTATCTCTCATTCCGAGGTTAAACGCTAATTTGACTGGGCTATCACCCTTGTTTTTAATTTTTTTTTCCTTCAGCATCCAAACATGCATCATATAATTCGATGGCATCAATTAACTGCTTTGTGGTATTCTATGTACCATCCAATACTGGCAATAAGCCTGCAGCTGTTTTTAAATCAAATTTAGCCGCCATTTTTAATGAACAAACTGAATTTATATCTGATGGTCTGATTATGATTCTGATTCTAAAGTTTCTAGTTTTAATTCAGGTTGCTCATTTGTACAATCTTTTGACTTATTTTCTAAAATATCTCTTATACTACTAAAATATTTATTAATATCTTCTGTAAAACTACTTTAACTTCATTAATTAAATTAATATTGTAACGTAGGCGTCTTCAAAATATGTAACGTAGGTGGTTCTTTAAGTTTTGATTCTGCTCTAGGTCATTTTCTAATATTTTCATTCGACAATATTTCTACAAACTAAATAACAATTTAATAAAATAATTTTACTAATTAAACTACAACACTTTAACCTACTTGAGGAGCCATGGTACCGATTGAAGATCGGCACCAGCCCTCCTCCCTACTCTAATGTCTAATCACTAATTCTCTAATCAACCAATTTACTAATCTGCTAATTCGCTAATTATCGATGCCACTCTGACTTAAGTCTTCTGTATTTAAACTCATTGTCATAATATGGATTGAAGAAGTAAACGTTTTTAACTATTTATTCAATCACTACTAACTGATGACAATACTAGACAATACTTATTTGTATTTCATAACTACATAAAACTACTTGATAATTAGTTTATCTTCCAACAAAATGCCCAAAAATATTTTCAATTATTAGGAGATATTGTTATACCTGCAATTCAAGGACTGCCAGATGTTGATTTCAACCAAATTTATTTCCAATAGGAAGGGTGTCCAACCACAACTCACTTAGGCCAGCTTGCACAGTTCAAGCTTAAGCTTCAAGTGACATTTAACCTAAAAATATGACAAATACAATAGGAAATCTCTCATTTTTTTAGTTTAAGTGTCGCTTCAAGCTTACCCAGCTAGCAAAATTAAGTCGGCCGACATTCGGCCGAATATACGCCTCCCATACTGGGTACAACGGGCCTTGACCGGCAAATGATGTTGGGCCAATTTCAATAGGTCACTCCGGCCGAAAGGCGGCCAAACGCACTGCTAGCGCTGCGATGAAATGTATTTTCCGCGACGGCCTTATTATGTACCGACATCATTTTGCTTTCATACCGCCGCATTGCCAGCAATGGGCCTTCACATTGCCTTTGTGCACTACACTTCAGATTGGGTTATAAAAAAAATAATTTTATAATATTTATTATATTATGATAATGATTATATACAATTCATAATAAATATATTCTAAGAAACTCAAAAAGATATAGGTATATCTATCTTACTAAAAATAAGCAAATATTTGACTTTGGAGCATTTTATATTGCCGGAATATATTTCGTAAACACTCGAAACTAGTCGAAAAAAAAAACCGAAGGAAATAAATTTAATGTCAGAAATCGTGTTAAGGCCCATCAAGTTGCCAATGCAATATTTGCAAAGCTCGAATGAAAATAAAATATGTATCTAAGCCTAGTGTCGAGCAACTTATGGCCCTTAGCTTGTATTCAACGCCGATGCTTTGCCGACATAAAACCGCCAATCGGCCAAAGTTATTGTGTTAGCTGGGTTTCCTTGCCGGGCAACATGTTAAGAGCCATCGAAGGCCCTAATCTTCCAATCGACGCCGACACTTTGCCGACCGTGCCGTAATAAAACCGCCAATTGGCCGATGTTACATGTTACTGTGTTTGCTGGGCCAGGTTGCATTAAATACTACACAGACATTATAAAATTAAGTGACAAGGAAATGGATTGCTGTGTAAATAAAATAATAGAGAGTGAGGAAACAGGAGACGATATCAATCTTGTTATTGACGAACTGAAGGAATCTTTCCTAAGTACTAGCAGTAGTACTGCTACAATAAAATTTAATGAAGGTAGGGAGAACGCTAAAGACGAAATTATAGAAAAATTGATTAGAGAGAATGTAAAATTAACCAAGCAAATCGAACTACAAGACAAACTTATTCAACAAATGGAGCTTTCTTTGGTAAGCGCAATTTTGCAGTATATTTTGCTTTTATTATTTTATGCATATTATCCTTGGCCAGGATTTTTATATATTATTTTCATAAATATATTGAATAGTATTTTTCTAGAAATTAATATTTAATATTTTATGTATGAATTATTTACATAAAGAATATATGTAAATAATTTATATATATTTTACATTAAATGTCTAATGAAAATAATACAGGCGATATTTTACATTAATAATACATTATTATTTATATATAAAATATACATATACGAACTTATGTATTGTGTATGTAAATAATTCTATATAAATAATACATTATAAATTTTACTTATCATTTACATAGAGAAAATAATATATTATATATGTAATATATACATATAAATTAAATTAGAATCAGTGCCGATGCGCCGCCAGCGGCATCGCTTGATTTTCCCCCAAAAAACCATTTCAAATTTACAATCATAATAGAAGATTTATTTAATTAAAAAATTTAAGATGATAGGGCTATGGTATAACACAATGTAGTGTGTTTTGTTATCTGAAAACAAGTATAATGATGTAATTAATAAAAGCCTGTATTCAGCGACCGTGATGAAAACTTAAGAGACGTCGTTAAAGTTACTCACGTCTTTAAAGAAATATTTCTTATGAAAAAATATTTTTTAATCACGTGTTTGACGTTAACAACGTCTCTTAATTTTTCATCACGGTCGCTGTATACAGGTTAATGTGTTTAGTGCATAATTAAAATTGAAGAAAGGATCTAACGATTTCAATATTTTAAAAAGGTTTAATGAATTGGAAGTAGATGGAATTAGAAAACTTATTGTGCTATTAAAAAAAGAATCTGAAATAATATATTTTGTACATGATAGTGAACTTTATGATGTATTAAAAAAAGTACATATTTCCATTGGGCATGGAGGCCGTGACCGAATGATTCAAGAAGTTAAAAGAAAGTACAAAAATATTACTTAAAAACATGTAAAGTATTTTTTTTAAATTTGTGCGAGCCATGCCAACAAAAAGAAAGAAAAAAAGAAAGGCGTGGTTGTTAAACCTTTATTATTCAACGAATTAAATTTGAGAAGCCAAGTGGAGTTGATTGACTTGAAATCGCACCTAGATGGCGAATTTAAATTTACCATTGTCTATCAGGACCATTTAACAAAATTTTGTGTGATTAAACATTAAACCACTGAAATCAAAGAAAGCAGAGAAGAAGTAACCAATAACCTTATCAATATTTTTACTTTAATTGGTGCAAGGTCAGTCCTTCAATTGGATAATGGAAGGGAGTTTGTTAATAAAATTATTAACAATTTAACAGTTTTATGGCCAGAATTAAAAATAGTGCATGGTAAACCACGACACAGCTAAAGTTAGGGCAACTTTATTTAGTACCTACTATTATTTTTTATTGGTCACATTCACTATTACCTCAAAGTGAATGTTCATAATCCCTAGTGAAAGTTCACATTCCCTAGTAATAGTAGAATCTAAATACAGTCGAACTTCCATAACTCGAACTTCTATAAGTCGAATTTTGTTTGTAATGTGTTTGTAAAAATATTCGTTTTTAACTTTGCGAAATAATTTCTATATCTCGAATTTTTTTTAAAGTCCTTTGAAGATTTGACTTGCGGTTTTCACCAACATATAGATACATGTATGCCCCATAATTTAAAAATATTTTCGGTATATACAGGGTGTCTCATCATGGCCTATTGAACCAAAGTTATATTTTTTTAAATGGAACACCCAGTATATTATGACATTTTTAGATTCCTTAGCAAAAAATTATTATACTTTGTATAAACTGCTTTTATCGGTCTACCATCACTCGTTTTGCTGATATTTGCCATTTAAGCCAAAAAAAGATCAATTTTTGAAAAATCATTGCTCTAACAGATGAACATTTTGGCTTGAAATTTTGTCAAAAATTTTTCAACATCGTCTAGTCTCCAAGTATCATGTCAAATTTAAGTTTGTGATATTTTTTATCAGAGTGCCTTATTAAACGCAAATTGAACAATTAAACGAAATTTTCAAATGGAGCACCCTGTATATTTTAACATCAATCGATAGCATTTTTTATAAGCTTTCTATTGATATAATGTTTATATGGTCGCTTACCAATGGTTTAGGAGATATTAATATCCAAACAGTGAAAAATAGACAAAATAGCGCTCTTGATGAATTTTGTTGAGGATTTTTTTTTTATATTTGCCTATTATTTATTTCTGTCTTTCTCTATTTTGCTTTTTTATAATGTTGTTTTATTACAATAGGTGTTTTTGTTCTATTATAACAAAGATAAAATCGAAATTTGCAATTATCAATTTTTTTTTTCTAAGTCTCAGTATGATTTGAAAATTTAGAAACTGATGTTACCAAGGAAACCCTTATTTTGTTGAATTTTGTTTTAACGCCTTTTTCTGTACTTTTGATAATAGCTAAACCGAAATAGTGATCTCTTCTAAAGAAGAAATGGTAAATATGCTGTAAGCGCTTGGTGAAGCTGAAAGAAATCCGCTTCTAGCTTTCAGAAGAGAGCGTAAAAACGAAATTCAACAAAATCAGTAACATCAGTTGTTAAATTTTCAAAACACAGTATAATTATTTTTTGGTAAAGAATCCAAAAATGTCATAATATACTGGGTGTTCCATTTAAAAAAATATAACATTGGTTCAGTAGGTTCAATAGGTATTGTGAGGCATGCATGTATCTACATACAATGTATACCGGATGGAAATGAAAACTGGGTCACCTCGATAACTTTTTTATTTATGAATAAAAAAATTTGAAATTTGGCTATGTTCTATGGTTCAAAAAAACAAATTTAATGTGCATTTTTTATTTTCGAAATCACTTACGGTTTCACCGGAAACACCATGAACTTTGTTTTTTTAAATGTAACATCCCATATTTTTATTCATGGCTTAAAATACTTTTAAAAAAGAAGTATTTTTGAAATAATAGTTTTTATTTTTTTTTTTAAAAAAATTTTTTTCAAAAAAAAACGGTTTTCGAAGTCGGTGAAAAGTACCAAAACCAATTCTAAATAATTCAAATACCTAAATAAAATTGTAATTTGAAAAAAAATTTAAGTGGTTTTTGAACTATTAATTTTTATTCAAATAATTTGAATTGATCCATGTTATAAGGACTAAGGTATAGGTGAATAAAATTGTGCTTTTCCTTATATTGTAAGTTATATTTTAATATCTCACTTGACCGGTTTCGGCCGCAGCCATCTTCAGAAGTGAACTACAAATTCATATATGTGTTAGATATTAGGTTTACATGTAAGAAGACGTATAAATTGTAATTAATCATGCAGGTATAAAAAGTATAAAATATCTCACTTTTTTTAAATGCAATGATGCCGGGTCATTCGACTTTTTAAAAAGAGGATTTTATAACGATTATTTTGGTACTTGATAAAATCTTCATAAACTAAGTTTAAAAATTAATAGTTCAAAGAGAACTTAAATTTTTTTCAAATTACAATTTTATTTATGTATTTGAATTATTTAGAATTAGTTTTGGTAATTTTCACCGACTTCGAAAACCTTTTTTTTTTTGAAAAAAATTTTTTTTCGCAAAAAATAAAAACTAATATCTCAAAAATACTTCTTTTTTAAAAGTATTTTAAGCCATGAATAAAAATATGGGATGTTACATTTAAAAAAACAAAGTTCATGGTGTTTCCGGTGAAACCGGAAGTGATTTCGAAAATAAAAAATGCACATAAAATTTGTTTTTTTGAACCATATAACATAGCCAAATTTCAATTTTTTTTATTCATAAATAAAAAAGTTATCGAGGTGACCCGGTTTTCATTTCCACCCGGTATGTTGGTGAAAACCGCAAGTCGATATGTTTTAAAGCAATGAAGCTATAGACCGTGGGCAGATGACTGGTTTAAATGTTCATTGTTAATTGTAAATTTTTCACTAAAAATTTCACTAAACATTTTTTTACAATTTTTTTTTATCAACTACATGGCGCCGGTCACCACAAATTTCCCGCGCCGGTCCGATAGACCCCATCCGCCCCTGGATCGCAGCTTTTGAAAGTCCAAGTATTCTAATTTCGAGCACGTTCTTTTGTCATAAAGATGCCTTAAATGGCTGTGTTTTGACTTGTAATATCAAGTTACTCGGAGTTGCGGATATCTAAGCGGTATTAGAGTTTTGGTTTCTTATAAACAAAAATGCTAGTAAAAATTTAATGTTCACCACGCTTATGAATTTATGAGTGTGTATTTGGACCAGGGATTACTCATGTCGCTCCTCCATGAGAATGATTCATGATTTTTACGGAAGAATTCAATATCTTATTAAATTGTAACAAATTAAATTTGGAAAATAATTCGTGAAATTACTGGGTCTCACAAATAGAGTACTGTAATATATCATTTTACTGTATTATGTAATTATTATGTATGTTAGTTATATCCTATGATATTTTTATGTTTATGTTGTGACTTGTGTAAACAAAATATTTGTAATGCATAAATAATTTGATTTGATTAAAATCATTAAATTTTTGAAATTTTAAAATTGCTGTAACTTTTTAAGGAGTCGAAAAAACATAATAGTTCATAGGAAAATTTTTGTTCAGAATGACATTTGCTATCTAAAAAAAATTTTTGCTGGAAAAAAGTGGGACACCCTGTATAAATTACAAGTTGGTTTACTGGGAACGGTAAACAAAAGCTTTATATGCTCCATGTAAAAGTGGAGATTAATAATTTTAAGGTATTTTTTAATTCGAATATTTGCTAGAATTAGTCTTGCTGAAAAAATATTGAATTTGAAAAAACATTATTAGATATGAAAATTGTAAATAAATCTTTTTAATATTGAAATAGGTAATAAAAACGTGGTACAAATTTAATAAATTTATTTACAAAACAATATAAAAATTACTTAACAAAAACCTCCGATAAACCATCTTTTAAAAGAATAATGTTTTTAATACTTTTTGGTATGGGCATACCAAGGACTTTACCGTAGTAATTAAGACATATACTATTTGGATTTAAAAGTTTACTTTTAATATTCATCCTAAAAGTATCACGACTTAATTCTTTCAAACTTAATGGAAAGTGAGCATATTTTAATTTAAGCCGAGGATTAATAATATAAAAAAAACTATTATCCTCATTAATAAATGGACGATTATTCAGGACTTGTGCATTTACTATTAAAAAGGCTTCAAATTCTTCACTAAAACCATAAGATTCATAAACAAAAAGTAGGTCATCACATAATATTTTATTGTTAATTGAAAGTAGTGTATATAAAATCTTTAGTCTGTCTTCTTGTAAATATCGTCTTTCCAAAAACGTTCTTATGAGAACTGAATATATTCCGTCTTTAATTGACCATTCGAAATACAGATTTATGTATTTCGATTCTAAAATCATGTAAAGTGTTTCAAAAAAATCCTTCGGGGGATAGTTTCGTGTTTTTACAAGAACCTTGTAAAGAAATTCTTTATCTTCATCTAAAACTTCATCCAAGTTGCAATGCGTCCAAAAGTACTTAAATAACTGGTTGTTTTTACATTGTAAAGTTTTATCTAAGCAACTTTCCTCTTGATTCTTAAAATTTATATCAGCACCCTTATTAACCATCTCCAATATTCGTGGGGATTCACATTGAATTGCCTGCATAAGATATGAATCAAAACATGAATCAAGACATGAATCAGATGCCGTGCAACCATAGTTTAAATCATCTACATAATCAATAAATAAATCAAAAACTTCAGCAATTCGGTTATACGAAAGGAAAATTTGAAAAGCTGTTCTACCGAATTCATCTACCATATCAGGTGGATGGCAATTTACATCTATGTTGTAATAGAGGAACATACTTATAAAATTTAAGTAATCTTTAAAACATTCTTCATCACCCACGTCACTTGGCGGTTGTAGTATCAGTATTAATAAAAAATGATTATCAACTCTTGTTAAATCAAAACCGTTCTCCAAAAGTAACCTACTCATTTCTACTTTAACTTTAAAAGTCTTTTCCTTTCTAATTATTTCATACAAGGCAGTGTTATTTTTATAATCTGTTACATGTACATCACACCCAGCTTCAATTAATATTTTTATTATAGCAGGTGATTTGTTAAAAATGGCAGCTACATGTAGAGGTGTTCTTTTTTCAAAACATTGAACATCCAATCGTATAAGTGGTTGTTCTACCAATATTTTAACGGCTTCCACACTGAAAAATAATGAAAAAAATAATTAGTGTTAATTTAAGGCAAATAAACAAAAACTAGTTACGTACACTGTACACTGGCGTACCCAGAAATTTTTAAAGTGGGGTGCCCTTTTGACAACTAAAAAACAAATGTATTTCTACTTCCATTTAAACAAAAACATTTCATTAATTTTAGAGAAATTAATGATTATTTTCGTTTATTACAATTATTTGCAAGTTGAGGGGGGTGCTGCACATGTACCCAAACCCTCCCTCTCCCCTCCTTGGGTAAGCCTGTGGTTTTCCACTTTCCAACGTAATTAAAAAAAAGTGAGAAAGACTTTTAAAAGGTTATGCCACTCTAGGATTTAAAAACAATCAAAAATTTTTTTTTGCTTAAAAGGTGCCTTAATATCTCAAAAATGATATGACAAAAGGTTATTGTTGAAAAACATTTCTATGAACTTGAATTTCGAATTCCGGTGAAGCCTCACTCGGCCAGCTGAAAGCGTTAACATTGCGGCGCTCTGTTAGAATTTTTTTTGAAATGATTATACTATGTAAGATTCTTTTCTATTAATGCAAAATACAGGGTGTCCCAGCGCTGCGAGGAAGTAACATTACTCTAAAGTAAAAAAAGATATCGGCATGCGGTTTTCAATAGAATATACAATACCTTTAAGCGCACATTTTAAAAATATTTTAGTAATGTAAATAATTATACTTTGTATAAAATTTTATGGGTCTATCATCACTGGTTTTGCTAATATTTGCTATTTATAAGCCATCAAAAGATCCATTTTTCAAAGATCACTGCTCTAAAATAGATTTGTTGAAATTTTCTCAAAAGATTTTCAACATCGTGTAGTCTACAACTAACATGTCAAATTTAAGTTTGTGATAATTTTTCATCAGAGTGCCTTATGAAACGCAAATTGAACAATTAAACGAAATTTTCAAATGGAACACCCTGTATATTTTAACATCAATCGATATCATTTTTTACAAGCTTTCTATTGATTTAATGTTTGCATGGTCGCTTATCAATGGTTTGGGAGATATTAATATCCAAACTGAGAAACAGTGAAAAATACACAAAATAGCACTCTTCATGAATTTTTTTAAGGTTTTTTTTTAATTTGCCTAATACTTATTTGTGTCTTTCTCTATTTTGCTTTTTTAATAATGTTTTTATATTATTGTAACAGTTTTTGTTGTTTTACAACACAAATAAAATCGAAACTTGCAATTATCAATTTTGGTTTTCTCAATCTCAGTATATTTTGAAATTTTAACAATTAATGTTACCAAGGAATCCCTTATTTTGTTGAATATCGTTTTTATACTCTTTTCTGATAACCAGAAGCGGATTTCTTTCATCTTCACCAAGCGCTTACAGCATATTTTCCATTTCTTATTTAGAAGAGTTCATTATTTCGGTTTAGTTATTATCAAAAGTACAGAAAAGGGAGTTAAAACAAAATTCCACAAAATAAGGGTTTCCCTGGCAACATCAGTTGCTAAATTTTTAAAGCATGCTGAGACTTAGAAAACCAAAATTAATAATTGCAACTTTCGATTTTATTTTTGTTGTAAAAGAAGAAAAACTACTATTGTAATAAAACAACATTATAAAAAAGCAAAATATAGAAAGACAGAAATAAATATTAGGCAAATTAACAAAAAAAATCTCAACAAAATTCATCAAGAGGGCTATTTTGTGTATTTTTCAATGTATCTCAGTTTGGATATTAATATCTCCTAAACCATAGACATTCGACCATACAACCATTACATCAGTAGAAAGCTTGTTAAAAATGCCATCGAATGTTGTTAAAATATACAGGGTGTTCCATTTGAAAATTTCGATTAATTGTCCAATTTGCGTTTCATAAGGCAGCCTGATAAAAAATTATCACAAACTTAAATTTGACATGACAGTTGAAGACTAGACGATGTTGAAAAATTTTTGAGAAAATTTCAACCCAAAATATTCATCTGTTTTAGAGCAGTGATTTTTCAAAAATTGATCTATTTTCGGCTTAAATGGCAAATATCAGCAAAACGAGTGATGATAGACCCATAAAAGTTTATACAAAGTATAATTATTTTTTTATAAGGAATCCAAAAATGTCATACTATACTGGGTGTTCCATTTAAAAAAACATAACTTTGGTCCGCCATCTTGGAATGGACACCCGGTATATTACTAAAATATTTTTAAAATGCGCTCTTAAAGGTATTGTATATTCTATCGAAAACCGCAAGCCAAAATCTTTTTTCATTTTAGAGTAAAGTTACTTCCTCGCAGCGCTGGGACACCCTGTATAGACAATTTTAAAATTCTTCTACAGAAGCTAAATAATCTAAATATTATCCGTCTGAGCGAAAACTGTCTTAAAGAGGTACAGATCACTTGTTACAATTTGAACAATTACAGTCTTGCATCGTATCATTGCAGATCAGAAAAAAGAGGAGGAGGCGTGGCCATATACATCCCAAAAAAATAGCAAACAAGTAACTTTTATAAGACCAATAACATGGGTAACAAATGCCAGTTTGTCCTCATTTGAATACTGCTGTGCAGAAATCAAAATAGGTAATATAAAAACCGTGATAATTTCCCTATACCGCCCCCCAAACTGTAGTCTAGTGCTTTTCTTGGAAGATTTCGAACATCTTTTGGACAGTTTAGTTAAATTTAGAAACGAAATTATAATTGCAGGTGACTTCAATATAGATTTTAACCAAGATACAAACACCCTATATGATGTGATATTTCTACTGGAGTCGTACGACCTTTATAGTGCCATATAGCGATTCTCTCGTACTCGAAGGAACTCTTATAGATAACGTTATTATGACACTAAAAAATAATTGCGTTAGCAACTTTGATAAGACAGACTTTTCGGACCGCAAAGCAATTATAACTGATATAGAGATGATAATGAACAACGCAGGAAAAAACATCACTGCCGCCAGAGAATTTTGAGTACACAGCAACCAAAACATTTACAATTTCAACCTTGCTCTCTCGAGTAAAAGCTCGATAAACCTAGATGCAGTGCTAAATTCAGATATTAATGTGAAGTACGACACATTTTTTAACATTTTCAATTACCACTATAATTTGTGCTTTCCCTTAATACAAACAAAAAATAATAAATCCAAAAAAATCAGTAATAAACCCATGGATCACAAGCAAAATAATAACTCAAGGGGAAACTTTAAGGGATCTTTATCTTCTTCTACAGGGTGTCCCATTTTAATCTTGTCAGGGGAATTTCTCAAAACGAGTACATCAGACAAAAAAGTTTCCGAATTAAAGTTTGATGGTTTGGAGGGGGACGTTCGATACTGCAACAAATTTCACCCCCAAACCCCCCAGGGGTTGGATAAGGGGGGTGACTTTAAAATCTTAAATACAACCCCCTATTTTTTATTACAGATTCGAAAACAGCATCAAAAACTATGTAGGTTTTATCCCGGAACTTTTTTTATTCGCAACTGGTGGCGCTGTAATCGCTAAAACTTGTTTTTTTCGTGAAACGTAAGATTAAGGTTTTGATGGCAATTTACAATTAAAAAAATGTCATGATCGCTTCAAATGAACTCTTTTTTAACCCTTTAACTTATTTCGTATTTTAATATTATTTTAGTTTTGATACTCGAATTACAAAATTGTTAATAACTTTTTTATTGTTATAAATATTTTAACAAAATTTTGTCCAATTGATTTAATATACTATAGTAAAATAATAAAAACGTTTGAAAAATTTTAATGAAACCTTTGAAATTTGTGTTTTTTCTGAAGAAAATAAATAAATAAAATAAAAAAAATCAATATTTTAATTACAAATTTTACGATTTGGGCTAGAAAATTGTAAATAACTTTTTTATTGTTGCTAATATTTTTACAAAATTTTGTTCATGAATTCATGAAGCCACTATAATAATGATTAAATTTTTGTTGAAAAACTCCAAAGGAAACTTGAGAAAATCCATGATTTTTTTAATAATTTCAAATTTTAGTCATTATTTTTAAAAGTTTTGAGTTATAAAATCTTCTTATAATAATACATTTACATTATTTATTGAAATGCCTGGTAAAACATATAAAAAACTTGTTAGTGAAAAATATGTTAACATAGAATGGAATACTCATTTATACTGATTATAACATACGACAGTGTTTTAAATGTCAACAATTCGACCACAAGACTAAGGATTGTAAAAATAAATTAATTTGTCGTTATTGTGTGATCATGAAAGTTTTAAATGTACATCAAAAACCCTTCAATGTGCTAACTGTAAGTATAATAATAAACAATATAATCAGAATCTTAAAACAGATCACGAATCATCTAGCTTCTTATGTCCAAATATTTTAAAACAAATTAATTATATTAAAAGCAGTACTAATTATAACAGTCATAATAAATCAAATAAACGTAATTTAAGTTTATGTAATTTAAAAATAATATACCGGGTGGAAATGAAACTAGGGTCACCCCTGGCATTTCTTTATTTATGAAAATAAAAAATTAGAATTTTAGTATCTTATATGATCTAAGAAAACAAATTTTATGGATCGAATAAATCTTTCATTTTACTTCCGGTTTATCAGGAAATGGCACCCACTTTCTTATTTTAAATGTAACCCCCTGATTTTTCCAACGTAAAATCAAACATTGGTTAGTTTTAATTTATGACAAAAAAAAATTTGAGTAAAACCTACAAAAACTATTTTTAAATAATACAAATACGTAAAATAAATTTTAATTTATAAAATTTATTTCACCGTTCTTGAGATATTATTTTTTTTAATTTTCAAGAAGCGTTTTTTGGAAATATCTTTACTTTTTTAAATGGGATGATATAAAGGTCACCCCCTAATTAAATAGAGGGTTTTTTTCCGGTTACTGTGATATCCCATATGTATGTATTAATTTCAAATTTATACCTGTAATTAATTTTTTATCGAATTAATTTAATATCAATTTATTTGAAAAAAAATATTTTTTTGTCATAAACATACTTAAAATTAACCAATGTTTGATTTTACGTAGAAAAAATCAGGGAGTTGTATTTAAAATAAGGAAGTGGATGCCATTTCCTGATAAACCGGAAGTAAAATTAAAAATTTATTCGATCCATAAGATTTGTTTTCTTAGATCATATAATATACTAAAATTTTAATTTTTTATTTCCATAAATAAAGAAATGCCAGGGGTGGCCCTAGTTTCATTTCCACCCGGTATATTAACATACGAAGTTTGAGAAACAAATTAAATGAATTAGAAATAATTATTTTTAATAATAAACCTGATATTATTATTTTAACAGAAGTTTGGATTCAAAATGATGAAACAAAATATTTTAATATTAAAAATTACAATACTATTTTTAATTGTAGAAAAGATAAAAAGGGTGGAGGTATTGGTATATTTATTAAAAGTGATATTAATTATAAAATTATAGAATGTAATTCTAATAATATATTTAATAGTTATTTTTGAAATACTAAATACTACCCCAAAATTAAAAATTATTGCAGTTTATAGTCCACCAAAAATTTCTAAACAAGATTTTTTTGATTACTTTCATAAAATATTAACGGAATCTAAACAAGCACTAATTATAGGAGATATGAACATTAACTTATTAGACAATTCAAGCATTAGAGAAAAATATGAAGGAATTATTAATAGCAATGGTTTCAAAATTATGAATGAAATTAATTCAAATTATATTACAAGACCAAATAAATCAAAAGGTGGCTCTATAATTGATCATATTGTTTCAAATTATTATAATATTATCTGAGCAAATTTATTTTCACAATCCAAGTAATTTTGAACAACTGGATAATATTATTAATAATGTAATTATACAAAATACAACAGAAATTAAATATAAAGTTAGAACTGATAATAAGTGGATGACTTTAGATATTATAACAAAAATTAAAGCAAGAAATCAGATTTTTAAAAAGTTAAAATTGTACAAATTTACAAAAAAAATATGATGATATATGTAAAGTTATAAAAAGTATGATTAAAAAGGAAAAAAAAAGAATATAATATTAAAATGATTGAAAATGCTAATGGCAATCCCCGAAAATTGTGGCAACATTTAAATGAAATTATACAGGGTGTCCCAGGAGAAATCGAAAAAAATTTAGGAGGTGATAGTATGAAATATTTTAAGTAAAAAAGTTCAAATAAACATGTGTCCGATTCTCAATGGTAACGGAGATACACTTGTTTGAATGTTTTTATCCAGAGAAAACATAAAAGACTTATTTATTCCATTTATTTATTACTTAGGTGCTATAAAAGATAGAATAATAGGTGGTTTAGTTTTGAATTTGTCATATCACAAGTAAGTCGCCCAAAAGTTCTTAATTAAATAAATGTAATGCATACTTTCACAAATGCTGAATTTATCGATATGGTATTTATTTATGGAGTTTTTGATAATCTGCGTGAAAACATTCAAACAAGTGTATCTCCGTTACCATTGAGAATCGGACACATGTTTATTTGAACTTTTTTACTTAAAATATCTCATACTATCACCTCCTAATTATTTTTCGATTCCTCCTGGGACACCCTGTATACAATAAAATGTCATGTAATAATAATCAAAGTCTTCAAATAATAAACAGCTGTAATGATTCAAATCATAAAAAAGCTAATATATTTAATAATTAGCTCGCAAATATTGGAATTAATTTAGCTAAGAATATCAATCATAATACTTTACAGAATTCTGAAAGATTTAATATACCCTTTAATAAAAAAACAATTTTTCTAGAAGATACAAATGAAAATGAAATTTTGGATATTATAAATAATTTAAAAAACAATTCATCTACTGGACCTTTCAATATTAAATCAAAAACAAAAAAAATTGTTAAAAATAATTACAAAATTAATTAATAAATATATTTTAGAAGGAATATTTCCTGATTATTTAAAGAAAGCATTAATTATTCCGATTCATAAATCTGGAAATAAAAATGACCCTTCTAATTTTAGACCAATTTTTGAAATAGTGTTAAAAAACAGATTAATTAAATTTTTTAATAATACTTTGGAAATAGATAATTATCAATTTGGTTTTCAAACAAATAGCTCAACACAGTCAGCACTATTAGAAGTTATCAATTACATTAATAATTCATTAGATTCTGACAAATATTCCGCTGCAGTTTTTGTTGATTTAAAAAAAGCTTTTGATACTGTGGATCACGATATTTTGTTAAGTCATTTATATAGATTAGGCATAAGTGGTAAATTTTATAATTTAATGTCTTCATATTTAAAGAATAGAATAATTCAAACAAAAATTGATGACTTTTTGAGTACCCCTATAAATATATCTGTGGGTGTACCTCAAGGATCAATCCTCGGACCTTTATTATATTTATTATATGTTCAAAATATAAAATATAGTGAGTTAAAAGGTAAATACATTATGTTTGCTGATGATACAGTTTTACCATTGTCTTTACTATATAGTCTTATAACGCATACGGGTGGAAGCGTAGCCACTTTTTGGAATCTTTCTAAATTTAGCTTTGGAACTTTTCCGCATGTGGCGTGGCTGACTGTGGCGTTATTAGCTTTGATAATAGATGGCGCTGCGCTAAATTGTTATTTTATTATTACTAATTCACAATAAATTTGTTTAATTTTATAATAAATTAAATTCAAAAAAATACTACGAATTATTAGGGGTTAACCAGTGAATAAGCATGATTCATTAAAATCGTATTTTTCCGATTCTCGAGCGTTTACTTTACATGACTTTACCAAGCTGCCACGCTGTATTAACTTTACCTCGTCTTTATTTGGCACCGCACTCCTAAAATATTCCATGTTCGGACTCCAATCAAAAGAAATTTTTATGATGTATGATGATTCTTTAAGCTTTATCTAAAGTTTAAAATTTGTTTTTAATGTATTTTATAGGTATCAAGGTAAAATAATGGCTTTTTCGGTATTTTATAGGTTGGAGTTCTTTTGCTCGCCAAATTATGCATTTCTGAAAAATCTCTGAAAGTTACTCAAAATAGTTTAGCGTAATCTTAGGTCTTTGTTTTATTGTCTTAAATCATTTGATTCGTATTTTATAAAGGTCTATTTATTCACCCACATTTAGAGTTTAATTTTAACATTTGACGATTTAACCAAAAAATTTTAACATTTAATAATCAAAAATTAAGGGTAAAATCAATGTTTTCAAATGAGATCATTTATACAAAATTTATTAAATTTTTTAGGTTAAATCGTTAAATGTTAAAATTAAATGTTAATTGTGGGTGCATAAATAGAGTTTTAGAGGTTAGGTTAATTTAATTAATACTAGTAAAATATCTAAAATTTGTATATAAATTTTTTTATTGAAATAATTCAGACCATAAAATAACAACATTATAAAAATTAATGCAAAGATTTATGTGCATAAATAAAAACAATTCGTAGTTGTAATTAATTTAATATATTAAGGATCAGATGATAAAAGTACATAAAACAAACAGAAATTATTCATACAATAAAAATGAATCTTTATATAAACTTATCAAATATAAATAATTAAAATAAACTACTGTTTCCACATGTCCAATTTTCCAATATTTTTTCCTTTGCGCTGAAATAATTTACACTCGTTAAATATTTTTATTTTAATTAACAATTCTATAATAAATTGGATGTGGTTAATACATTGCGAATCAGTTTTTATATCTGGCAATTTCACTTCTAAAATACTAAAAACTTTTTTTGTAAGCTTTTGGCTAATTTTATATTTGTGTTTAATTTTGGGAAAATGTTTAACAAAAACTTGCAATATTATATCACAGAACGAAATCATCAGATTGGTGGGTGCGGTTAATTTAGTTTCACAAAAACTGCTGTCGTATTTTTTTTGCAGAATTAATAGATCGTTTGGGTTTTCCAGATCTTTATCAATGTTTATAAAAAGTTGTCTGCAATTAGGACAATTAAAACGATCCGCACACTTCTTAGACAAATAACCCGCTAAATAGTTAATGGCACAATTTTCTAAACTTATGTCTCAACGTAAAAATGGCGTTACAAGTGTTAAGTCGATCTGTAGCAATGGCTGTAAAAACCTGTGTTAGAACCACAGAACTAAAATCGACTTCGGCCTTAAGTACTGCGTCATTTGTGGAAACCGCTGATCAATTATTTGATTCTTTAAATAGCTACACGCTTTTTACAAGTAATCCTTATCGTTGTGCGCTTTCCGAAAAAAATATTAAAATTAAGCCGAAACTATTGGAAGGGAAAGAGATTTTCACAAAATTGGTCAAGGAAGGAAAGGTCGCCAGGCCACCATGTTTTGATGGCATCGTCCAAACCATAAACGGAATTTTAGAATTATGGAATACGCAAAAAGATATGGGATTTGATTTTTTGTTGACCTCGAGATTAAACCAAGACGCGCTGGAAAATTTGTTTTCCACGTTTCGCCAAAAGGGTGAATATTCTCGAAATCCCACCGCACGAATTGTACGAACGTTATTTCGACAAAATGCGGTTATAAATTTGATGAAACCACCCTCGAATACGAATTGCGAAACTGATTATGATATTCCTCTTACTATTAATGAAGATAATATAAAACAACATAATGAATTATCACCTGGAGTTAGTCAGAACTCTGCTGCAAATATTAATATGGAAGAAAATACTAGTACAAGTAGTCAATGTGATAGTATCAACGTTAATATTGACAAAGACATAAGTTTAGAAAATTGTGCCATTAACTATTTAGCGGGTTATTTGTCTAAGAAGTGTGCGGATCGTTTTAATTGTCCTAATTGCAGACAACTTTTTATAAACATTGATAAAGATCTGGAAAACCCAAACGATCTATTAATTCTGCAAAAAAATTACGACAGCAGTTTTTGTGAAACTAAATTAACCGCACCCACCAATCTGATGATTTCGTTCTGTGATATAATATTGCAAGTTTTTGTTAAACATTTTCCCAAAATTAAACACAAATATAAAATTAGCCAAAAGTTTACAAAAAAAGTTTTTAGTATTATATATTATATATTTAGTATTAACCCCATCCAATTTATTATAGAATTGTTAATAAAAATAAAAATATTTAACGAGTGTAAATTATTTCAGCGCAAAGGAAAAAATATTGGAAAATTGGACATGTGGAAACAGTAGTTTATTTTAATTATTTTTATTTGATAAGTTTATATAAAGATTCATTTTTATTGTATGAATAATTTCTGTTTGTTTTATGTACTTTTATCATCTGATCCTTAATATATTAAATTAATTACAACTACGAATTGTTTTTATTTATGCACATAAATCTTTGCATTAATTTTTATAATGTTGTTATTTTATGGTCTGAATTATTTCAATAAAAAAATTTATATACAAATTTTAGATATTTTACTAGTATTAATTAAATTAACCTAACCTCTAAAACTCTATTTATGCACCCACATTTAACATTTAATTTTAACATTTAACGATTTAACCTAAAAAATTTAATAAATTTTGTATAAATGATCTCATTTGAAAACATTGATTTTACCCTTAATTTTTGATTATTAAATGTTAAAATTTTTTGGTTAAATCGTCAAATGTTAAAATTAAACGCTAAATGTGGGTGAATAAATAGACCTTTATAAAATACGAATCAAATGATTTAAAACAATAAAACAAAGACCTAAGATTACGCTAAACTATTATGAGTAACTTCATGTCTTTACAATTAGTAACTTGGATTAAAAAAATCCCATCCAGTCCATCGTGATAAAAGCGTTGTTTACTGTTTGCGTGTTTACTGAATCATGTTTTCAATCCAATCCTAATTTGTAAGCATACGCGGTTGGATCGTAGAAAATAAGAAATCATTGCCCGTTGCAGCCTGCAACACAAAGTACACCTGTACTCAGCAACTCAAGATTATTTTTATTTGCGGAACCGATTGCGCGCTCTTTTGCTTTTTTTTAGAACTATATTTCTTGGCTCTAATAAATTCTATTGCGTTGTCTTACTATATAATATATACAATGGTTTTACTATATAATTCTAAAAATAATGAAGATCTTGAAAAAATAATTAATGAAGATTTAGAAATATATAATGACTGGTTAATTAGTAATAAACTTACAATTAATATAGATAAAACTGAAATTTTAATTTTTAAACAAAAAAATAAGCCAAATATAAATATCAATGTTAAAATTAATGATAAAAAAATAAAATTATCTGAAAGTGTTAAGTATTTAGGAATAATTTTAGATAATAAACTTAAGTTTGATGCACATTTAAAAAAATTAAAATCAAAAATTATTCCACTAATTGGTGCATTTAGAAGATCAGGACCATTTCCAGCTAAAATTGCTTATTTATTATATTATTCTTATATACAGAGCAATATAACATACGGTCTTCCGATATCGTCGCAATGCAACTTAGCTATAATAAATAATGCACAAAGAATAATAACTAAGGCAATTAAAACATTATTTAATTTTAAATTTTTAATACCTACTAAAGAAGTTTATAACAATACCAAAATTATTAATATTCATAATAACATACTTTTGGAAAACTGCAAACTAATTTTTAAAATTAAAAATAGTTTATTTAAATCAAATTTAGAAATAAAAACAAATAAAATGATTCATAAGTTTAACACAAGAAATTCTAATAAAATTCATTTAAATTCAATTAATACCAATAAAGGAAAAAATGATTGTTTATTTAGAGCTGTCCAACAATATAATAATTTACCATTAGACATTCAAAACATAAAATCTTTTAAAAATTTTAAAATAAAAATACAAAATTATATATTAAAAACACAGGAAAATAGTTAGTTCTTGTAATGTTTTTTTTTATTCTCTTTATATATTTATTATTATACATTTATTTCTTCTCTTTTCAATTTTACTTTTAGTTTTAATTTTTGTTTACTTGTTTCATATCTTATGTATGTATTTTTTTTGTACTATAAGATTCCATCTTATACCAACATCAAGTTGAATGATGGAATCTTATAAAAATGTACCTTGTTAAATAAATAAATAAATAAAAATAAATAAAAATAGCTTCTTTATTTTTATTAATATTTTATACAAAATGCTGTACGTTTGTTTATGATACTCTAATTTATCATTATTAAAATTTTTGTTAAAAAATTCTAACAGAAAAATTTTGGATTTTGTGAGTTGTTTCCTATTTTTTAGCGACTGCAATAACAAAATTGTTAATAACTTTTTTATTTTTGCAGATATTTTTACAAAATTTTGTACATGTATTCATGATACTACTAAATAATAATGGTAACATTTTTGTCAGAAAATTTCAATGGAAACATGGGAAAATTCATGCTTTTATAAGATATTTCGAATATCAATCATTAATATTTTTGGAACTTGAGTTACAAACTTGTTAGTAATTTTTTTATTTTTATAAATATTTGAAAAAAAAATTGTACAATTGTTTATGATATTATTTATTAATAACAAAAATTTTGTAGTAAAATTATTTTTTATTTTTGTTGAAAAAAAAATTAATGTAATTTCAAAAATGCGAAATGAAAAAATGTAACATTTTTATTATTCGATAAAAAATTTTTGAAAACTGTTTCATTTATTGTATTTTTATGAAAACTAATGAATAAGACTGTTTTGAAATTTTTCTATACATTTATTCTGAAGTTATCAAATAAAAACGTTATTTTTACGAAAAGAATGTTTTTTTCTTAAAAACCGACCCCCCCATTTAATTTTTATTAGATATTGAAGATAATCGAAAAAATTTTTTGGTACAAATCCATCCCTTGACGGCGCAATTTACAATCAAAAATTATTTTTTTGACAGATTCTTGTGAAGGAGGTGATGGTGCAAATTTTAAGATATCAAATGTCTCTGTGTTAATAGTTTCAAAGATATTAATTATTTTGTGAAACGTGAAAAATTTCAAAATCAAAAATTTTTCGCTCAAAATGGAGATTTTGCTTATTTTAGCTATATTTTCAGTCACAACTCGATATCGAAAAGAGATAGTGAAGTGATTATTTTTTTATCTTAAAGTGGACCTTGAAGCTTTTAAAGAAGGTGAAATACTTGGGGGTGAAGTGGAATTTGAGGGGCAAATTAGACCAAAACACGTCTTAAAATATGATCTTAAAAAAAATTTTTTCATTGTTTGTTTTTCAGAATTCAAAAAACTCTAAAGTTTTCGTTCCAAGAGTAGATTCAGCAGTTTTTAAAAATGGAAATCTTAAAAAATGACTTGACGGGAGCCACCTACTACTAAATTAAAAATTTCAAGTTTGTTTCTCCGCAAAATTTAAAAATTCCTTATCGGCCTTTTTATACAGCTTGGTGACTTACTCAGCGGCAGTGTGGGGCTAGAGGGGACCCCGTAAGACGTCCCACTTTTGTGGAGCTTCGCTAAAAATGATCGAGCCAATCACTGTAAGGCGGGTGTGCCTACTCCTGAGACATTCGCAACTCGTGCCTCGCGCGAAGTCGTGCTTTACCGTTTACCGTGTCTTTGCCATTGAGTGTGTAACAGCTGCGTAAGCCGTAAGCGAGAACTCTATTTTATAAAACACCTGCGCTATTTAGCTCCCGAATACGTAAGAACGGTTGAGAGATATTTATATTATCGGAAGTATGCTACCATAAAATTATCATATATTGTAGTAACGTCAATTTCAAGGGAAGGTGAAAGAATTATAAAGAAATTTAAGAAAAAAAATTGTCATCAATAATTTGATAGATTTATTTAAAGCCCTACTTTATTCTATCTTCATTATACAACACTCACTTACTTATAAAAAAAATTAAGTTTTAATTAATTTATCTGAGTAATTTAAGAAATAAAAATACAAACTCCCAAAATTGCATAAAATTGATGTTGAAATAATTTTAGTTATTCTTCTATAATACTAAAACCGTAAGAAACGTGGAAGGTATTTTTCTCGTATCGAGTTGAAATTTTGTAGGTAGAAGGAGGAGAAAATTTTAAGAAAAAAGTTTAATTGTCCCTTTTTGATCGGACAACCCCGAAAAAAGTTATTCCACCCCGAACGAAAAATCGAATTCATCCCCTCAGTGTCCGAAATTCACCCCGAATCGCATCAAATTTTAGTATGTTATAGAGGACCAAATTCTGAATATGATGGTTTTGATCCGTCTTGACCTATCTATTAAGGGGGCGGAGATAGGACCCCTTTTGTATTTTTACCCCGAAATCCGACGTTTTTTGCTCCAAACCGCGAAAAGGGCAGTTTTTTTAGTCAGATTTTAAAAACTCCGGTTGAATCGTGAAGAGGGATGTGCATTTATGTGCGGTTCGAATTTTAAATTTTTCCAACGACGCTAACACTGAAAAAAATTCTCGAAATGGTCGATTTTTCTTGGTTTCTTTCCGGTTTTAGTCGGCGTCAACTTTGAAAAATCGCACCCCCGTCCGGTTTTAAAGGGCAGCGACGAAATAGACGATAGACCGCGGTCATTTTTAAGTCTCCAGGCCCAACCGTTTGGCGCCCCGGCGCCGAGACGCCAAGTGTACAAATTTAACATTTTTAGGGCAACAAAAGTGCTCAAACTGTACCCCTTATATTTAAGGATTGCCAGGTGCCAAAAATAGCGGGTTTTTGATTTACAAACTAGATACCCGTTATTATGGCCTTCCGAGCCCATTTTTTGATATCTTGATTTTTTATATTAATTTAATTTAATTAAAACTAAAAATAATATAAAATCAAAAGACAAAATCAAGAATTCCAATCAACGTTTTTGAAATACTCGACAAACGATTAGAAATATTTTTGTTTTTCTGCATACGATAATAATTATATAAATTATATCATTCAAATGAATTGTAGATACAACATCAGGCACTGTTTGGACGGATACAGCTGATCGAAATGAGAAAAAAATCTCAGTCGATACACGAATAATGTATTTGAAAGTATTTGAAAAATCATTCCAATAGTTTATCAAATGACAGTAAAACGAATATAGTTGCCCAATTTAATATCGCTAATTAAAAAATATTTAAATTATAAGAAGTTCAATCTAACAAGAAGAGGTGTATGGCTCCAAGTACAAAGTACCTAACATAATTAAAAAAAAATAAAAAAACAACCGACAGACAATTTATGTTTCTTTTGAAAAACATTATAAAAATATTTCAAAAAGGTTATAAAAAGAACCAAAAAATATTAAAAATACCAAAAAATTTAAAATTTTTACAAATTAAAGGCTCGTAATTAAAAAGATATGTGCATGATTACAGTCGATGAAAGTAAGAACAAATGAAGAAAGCTATTGAAAAAAGTACAAAAAAAATTTAAAAACCAACAACAAATCAAAAGGAAAAACAGATTTTTTAATTTTTTGATAGGGGAGAGCGGGGATACATTGGACATTTTTATTTTTAGCTTAGGAATTTATAACATCCTAGATAATAATTTAATTTCTATGAATTGCCTATCATTTTAAAGTTCATATTATAGGCTTTTAATTTTTACGTTTGAAAGCCTTATTGTATGCTTTTATCGACGCGGAGATATAGAAAAGGCCAATAGGAGCAATTGTCCCATGTATCCCCATCGGTGGGGCTATATTGGACATGGGAAAAATTTCTTGGACATAAAAAAATAACAGTTAATTTATTCACTGAATCTAAAAAAATATCATAGTTTTTCTATTTTTCATTTTTTGATTTTTTCATTTTTTCATATTTTGATTTTTTTATTTTTTGATTTTTTGAAACAAACAACATAATTAAAAATATTGACCCAAATCAAAAAAAATTTAAAAAATGCTGGTCTAAGTTTCATATGCGAGTAAAGAAATATTAAATAACATCTGCATAATTCTTAGCTCATTGGACATTGAAACTAAGTATATTTGAAAAAATAAAATTTTAAAATTTTAAACTGCGTGAATATATTTAATCATATTTATATTTGTGGAAATGATTTTATTTCATTTAAAAATAATTTATTTATTAATAATAATTAACGAAAAACTGATTAAATATGCTCGTAAGCAATCCCAGCAGAGAAATTGAAATTTCATTGAACACCTGGCAAGCGATTTGTAGCTCCGCCTGGCCTGGTCTGGCGAAGGCGGAGCCCAAAACGTAATTTTTATTCGAACCGCTAGAGGCGCATAAGGATGGGAACAAAAATCGCGAAAAATCATGAAATCGAACATTACTGGCCGCCGCATATCTCTAGTTTCTTTTGACAGATTTTCAAATTTCTTTCTGATTTGTAAACTAGATTAATAAAACTAAAACTGGACAGTTGCTTTTCTGTTGTAATTTTATGCAGAATTAATTATAAGCGAACAAAGTTAAGGTACTTTTGAGTAATTGTATATTTTTTTATAGATTCTCCAAATTTTTTTCCATCTGTACATATTTAGATGAATGACTCTAGAATCTAAAATAAAAAAAGTATACAAAAATATTGTTTGCACTAGCATATCTAGTGCGGCCCGTAAACTGCTATTTTGCCTACTATAAAATGACTCTTAAGCGCTAAGCACTAATGAAATTGTTCTTATTTCATAATCTGATGTAAAATTGAGAAAATTATATATACTGGGGTTTCCATAGCTACAACCATTTTTTTTAATATTACACTGGTGATTTTTTTGTGCACAAATAATAAAGCAAGGAAACAAATAAAATATATTTAACGATTATACGTGGTCCAGATCAAAAGTTACGAAAAAGCACGAAATTCAAACCATAAATTTTAGGTCACCAAAAGTACAGACAAAATTGAGATATCAAAAAAAGCCCTCGTTTCAAAGTAATTAAGGGTATGCAATTGGAAATTAAAATACTGCAATTTTATTGCATTAGCCGAACTTGAGGAAAAAGTGTTATAGTTTTAGTACTTGTGTCACCAGAAAAATCATTAAAAGAGTACACCTCGCGTCGGAGCACCGTAACGCCACACTGTTAAGCCTGGAGACTTCAGAATGATTCTGGTCTATCTCCAGAATGTGAGAATAAAAGGGGCCAAATTTCGTCGCTTCCCTTTAAAACCCGCCGGAGCCACAATTTTTCAAAATTGACACCGCCAACAACATGAAAAAATGCAACAAAAATCGACCATTTTCGGGAATTTTTTTCAGAGTGTTTCCCTGCACCAAAAAAATTAAAATTCGTAGCAACGTATTAAGTTCTCTTCGTACGAACCCCTAAAATGTCTGGTTTCAAATCATGGATCGGATGAAATGCCAAAAATTAGCGAAATAAACGCGATTGACTTAAGGGATTTGTATTATCAAAATTGGCAGTAATCATCTGTGTCTTACTTGAAGCGATAACCAACCAAAGAAGCCATCAAAAATTGTATTTAAAATGCATTCTTGTATCTTATAACTACTTACGGCGCGTTCCACTAAAGACACGCAAAGCCCACGACGACCGCAAAGTCGTTCTACATAAGACCGAGATTTTTTCTTTCGTGCATCGACCGTATTTATTCGTGGGTTTCAGTGGTTGTTTGTTGAATGGTGATGTTTTGAGCTAGTGGAACGGGAATATTTTGCGGTCGTGGGCTTTAGTGTTCATTACTGGAACGCGGCCACATTGAACAAAACACAAATACATTTATTATTTTGAAGCTTCAGTAAAGCTCAAAAAACATGTGCCTTGTCTTTATCAATAAACATTAACCTACCTTTCATTTCTACAAGCACAATGTAATGCAGTATATCCTCCATAATCGCATAAATTTAAATCCTTTCCTTCCCGAATAAACTCTAATATTTTATCACAGTCATTAAGGGCACAAGCTCTGTGAAGAGGTGGATCAAGGTATTCGTATGAATTATCACCAACATTTTCCTATAAAAAGTGTAATTAACTTATTGCGGTATTGTAGCAAAACATCAAATAAAAATCAAACTAACCTCTTTGGGTAATATGTGAAGAGATGAACTTGAGGAGCCCGACATTATTTATGATGTAAATAGCAAAATTTCTTCTTCTTCGTTAAAGGTATTCAGTAATCAGTAAATACAAAAATCTGTAAAAATTAAAAGATGTGCCTAAATTCCGGTCTGCCGGTTGATTACCGATATAAATTTTTAAACTCCGACAACCATAGAACAACACATTTTAGAGACTTTAGTTGTTTTCGTTTATTTACTATTGGGAATTTCGACTTGGGATACGCCCTCTGGGAGTTATTTGCTGAAGCTAGAAAAGGTCTACCTTGACATAACCTGTTTTTGTAAAATTTATTTCCGTGCAGTTATAAATCAGTTTCCTTGGGTTTATTATTACTATATTAAAATAATAATATTTTTTACAGGCTGTACCTTATTACTTACCCCAAAACAATGTGTTTTTGCAATTATGCAAGTAAGAAATAACACACACTGGTCAATAAAAGATAAACACAATTTTTAAACACAAAAAACTTGATCTAAACACAGGCGCAGTTACTAAAACCAATAAAAATTAAATCTGCGCAAAAATCTTTTATTAAGATAAGATAAGTTTATTCACGTAGGCCAATTACATTATACCGTGCGGACATAAAGTAAATCCCCCCCTGCTAACTTATGCTAGGTCAATTTAATGGTATTTTTATGGAGAACACGAAAATGCAAAAATATACTGGGTGTTCCATTTAAAATAAGAAAGTTGCCATCCACTTCTGGTATAACCGGAAGTTCCACAAAATCAAAAATACCTTATTAGAAAGTTCGCAATTAGATTCCTCAGTAAACAAATTTTCAGAATCAAAAGCATAACCGTTCAAAAGTTAGCAGGGGGGGATTTACTTTATGTCCGCACTGTATATACAAATTTCTGGAAATATAAAAATTAAATATGAACGTCACAGACATATTAAAAATGTAATATTTTTACATATTCATGAACTCATTAAAGCTGTAGATACATTTCTCGACTAGGAATTCTCGGACTCTGTTTTTAAACGTAGCATCCCTCAGATCTTTATGATATCCAGAAAGTTTTTGGTAGATTTTGATGCAAGAGTAGTGTGGTGATCTTTCCAAGAAGCTGGAGTTGTGTTGAGGTATCCTGAGCTCAGTCCTATTTCGAGTTGGATAATGATGTAGGTCTCCATTTTGAACGAAAACATCCATATTATGGGACACATACAAGCAGCACTTAAAAATGAAGATGCTGCATACGGTTATGATGTTGTTTTCTATGAAAATCGGTCTGCAGGAATCTCTTTGGTTTTTTTTGAAGATAAGCCTCAGTATTCTTTTCTGAGCAATTAGAACTCTATTTATTTTTGTGGATTTACCCCATAGTATTGTGTTGTATGATAGGTGCGAGTAGGCTAATGCATAGTACACATTCAGTAGCGATTCCTGCGTCATTGTAGGTTTCAGCTTCAATATTGCATAGAAAGCAGATGATAGCTTACATATCTTGTCCACTTGTTCATTCCATTGTAGATTTTCATCGAGGAATATTGTCAGGAATTTTGCAGATGTGGTATTGTTTTTAAGTGACCTACTCTTTGGCTTTCTATTAAAGAAATTTATTCTAATTGTCTTGTCTTTATTAACTATGAGCTTATTTTTGGAGCAGTATTCTTCTACTTGCTTATTGACATTACATACTTGTTCCTCCAGTTGTTCTAGACTTTCTGCCGCAGTGATGATGGTTGTGTCAAACCCTGAGGATGCTTTATTTCTCAGTTGCTTTATTATAACATCAATATCTTCCGCAGTTACTTCATCCACCTGGATTGTGCTGGAAATTGGCTCTGATGTGGTGCATACAATCGGTAGTTTGTCTCCAAAGTGTTCTTTCATTTTATCTTTTATGATATCTGAGAAGTAGTTTCCAAATAGCTCAGCGACAGTGGCAGGGTCAGCTGTCTCTTCGTTATCTGCCTGTAGCAATACAATTTCTTTGTGAATCTTGGATCTTTCTATCTCGTTATTCACGATGTTCCAAATTTCTTTGGGTTTATTGAATGCCCTTTGTATTTTCCCGTCATAGAAAAGTCGCTTTGCATGTTGAACCAGTTTTCCGTGCTTTTTCTTTTCGCTCTTGTACTTTTCTTTAATATGCAATAATAAACAGCACTCAAACTTACTTTTTGTTCTTTTTTAATTTGAGATTGCATATTGAGGTAATTTATTGTTTCGAATATTTTCTTTAATAGCCTCTTTTTCTTGATCTCCCTCTATTTGTTTCATTGCATAGTGTAGGTTTTTTAGATTAAGACTTGATGTTCTCACTTCATGTGAGATCCATTCGTTACTTATTTTGTTCCTGACTTTACTAGGTATTTTTGGGCATGCAACATTAAAATTGTATAGGAATTCTTCCATAAAAACAATGAAAGAAATGTCTGCATCATTTGTTTTTATTATATCCCAGTTTATTCTGCCAAGGTAGAAGTTTAGATTATCTATGTTCTCTTTTAGTAGTTTCCTGCTGGAATACCATCGTGATTGCTTTCTTCCATTACTATTGCATAGCTTCTCAATGTCTATTGTTATGATTTGTGCCAAGTGATCGGATAGATTTGTGTCTAGATCCCAACATTCATAGGTGTCTTCTGGTAGGTTCGCCACCATGCAGTCGATCTGGGTAGACGAGGTTGCAAGCATATTGGTTTGAATTCTGGTAGGTGTTGTTACCTTCTTTTTTAGGTGAAACGAATCAAAGATGTCTCTTATTAGCTCCGTGTTCGTGGTTGTTGATAAGAGGTCAATGTTGATATCCCCGCAGACAATAATGTAATCACATACATTATCCAGTCCTTGCATTGTTTTAGTTATTTTGTCCAAGGTTTGAATGTCCCCACTTGGAGGCCTGTATATGGTTGCCAGTCCAACTTTGCTGCAGTCAAGCTGAATGATGCATGTTGCACACTCCACATGCATTTCAATGCTATTTATCTCTCCTATTTTATTTATTTCTTGATCTTATAATTGTGATTAGCTTGTATTGCTACTTTATTACTTTTTGCTCCATGTTTTTTTTTTCAAATTTACGTCAAAATAGCGCCATCTATCCGTAGTCGAAATTCCCAATAATGACTCGGAGCTACTCAGTTCTATTTTGTATAAATTTTTAAAACAAAAGGGTTTTTTTATACAGGGTGAGCTAAAATGATTGTGGTCAATTCAAATTTCCCGCCTAAAAATCTGGGGAATTTGTTTGCTTCAAGTTTATAGTAACACAAAATCATGTCAAAATCAAAACAAAGTAACTAGACTTCACAAAAGCAGAGGCGTAGGTGTAATTTTTACCGTTGTGTCAAAACTTCAGATTTTGGAATTTCGTTATTATGCAATCTATTTCACAAACGTTAGTTTTTATCAAAATTAATTTGCGTAAATCTTTGTTTTGTGTTAGCATCTGCGTCGAAAATGAAGAAAAACATTTTCAATATTTGACATTTGCTGAGAAATTAGAGATTTTGGAAATAAAATTTGCTACGCCATTGGATTACTAGTTAGAGTTACAAACTTCCACCTCAGAGGTGGAAGTTTATAACTCTAACGTACCGACATGACTCGGTTAAACGTCATTATTTTTTTGGTGCTACGTCATCGTTTACGTTCATAACCGACATCGAAAAATTTGGTAGTTTATAAGCTTCAATCTCGTTAGTAACGTGATTTTGATAACGACATTGAGTCGGCTGGGGGGAGGCAGCCGAGTTAGAAACGGGAAGGTTAAACTAACATCGAAATTTGATTAAAGCGACAATATCAAGTTTTTTTTAAATAATTTTAGCGTATATTGCCTATTCAAATATTTATTTAAAATACCAAAAAAGGACGAAATTGGACGAACAATTCGTAAGAAGTGTAAGATTGAGATGTACAATTTTTTGATAGTAGGAAGCTGAGGATAATACCGAAGTGATACCCTCTGCTGCGAGGGTAAAGAGGATAGGGTTATTTGACGAGTCTAGTTTTATGGAGATTCCCTCAGTACCACCTGCGTAGAATCGTATAATTACGAGTAGGTGGTCTGTATAAAAGATTTTTTAAACCTCTTTAGCAAAAAATGAACCCAAATGTACTTAGTTTTATGTCTGTACAAAATGGTACCGTGCATATTGCATCCATTGACACAAAAGTTAATTAAAGACTATGCCTTGGCCTTGGATTAAAATTCGAAACTCCATAGAGAGTAAAAATTATTTACTTCAAGAAACCAACATACCAAAGTGAAAAATTTAACTAAAATTAACCCACCACTTTTTTATTTGATCAAAAAAAAAAAATGTAGGCAAATTAAAAAAAAAACTGACTATTCAAGATATTATTATTTCGCCCGGGTTAATAGGCCCTAGGTCATGTTGGTCAATTGGTTCGTTCTCTGAGGCCGGGCGCGCACCAAATTGGCCCGAAGTGACGTGGCAATAAAGTGATAAATGGCATAATCTCGAAAATAGTTTATAACAAATACGATAGCGCGAACTAAAGTCGTCACGCAGTGGGGTGCCACTGGAAAAATGCCACCCACTGCCTCACCACCCTAAGAGCGTCACAGTACTAGTTGTAAAGCGTTTCAAAAATGCCACTCGCCACACCACCTCAGTGCGCGCCTGACCTATAACGTTTTCCAAAATAATTTTCGAGCGATATTTTATTAATCAGAATTTATCACCACAGTAAAATCGATTAAACACACGACAGATTCAAGGTTATGTTTATGATTAGTAGTCTGGTAGCATTCGAAAATCATCACAAATAAGGAAAACCATAGAGAAAATCATTAAAATAATGACGGCAACATTGCAACGGTTCTCGTTTGCAATTTCGTCCCGATTCGTAACTCGGTGTGTGTTATAAACTACCAAAAACGCGTAACTAACGAAATCGAGCTAACGGAAAAAATGACAACCGCCTCAACTCGGTAATGTTATAAACTTCCACCTCAGAGACAAGAAAGTAAACTTCAATGCTACCAACTTGAAAAATATACATTACCCTGCTAAAAACAGTTCGCTTATAGCCATAAGCGAACAGTTTTGAGTGCTCTAATAGCCGTATTATAGACGCAAAATAGAAAAAGAACCTAAACGCTTCAAAACGTTTCATAACCAAAAACTAACAACTAACCCAACTACTAAACCGTTTGAAACAATTATCGATAGGGTTATTAAATTCTAATAAATAATTAAATGATTATAAATTATAAAAATCTTACCTTTTTATAAAGTAATCTAGGTAGTTAATCTAGGTAGGCTTACAGTCTTTTTTTTCTTCCAGAGTTCAAGCTCGACTGATGTTTGCGCACGTTTCGAACCCGACAATGGCCCCCACTTCGACGCACGCCATTGGTCGCCGCCACTCAACAACGTTACAACATGGCCGACAGAGCCAAACAAATTCTCTAATATTAAAACAATAAAAAATTTTAAAATATGGAAAGTAGACTATTTTTTTTACCGAAATATTCCTCTACAACTTTTTTTTAGTAGATTAAATTTTGAGTTCGGTGTTTGGATTTTTTAAAAGAAAATTTACAGCATCTACATGAGTTGACTGAAGATGATTTTAAGCACCTCACGTTATGGCTCGGGGTTCCCTTTAGGTGTAGAAAAAAATTCGACCCTCCTAGATTATTTTAGTGGCGTAGGGAATTTTTTCCCAAAGGTGTCGAAAAATTACGCTAAAAAACGACGCGTCAAACAATTTTGTGTTCAGTTTTTAGACAACACATGAGCAAATATCGAAAATACCTACACGTGAAATTTAAAAGAATTGTTTAGTCCAACTAACGCTCGCGTTTTAAAATTTCCATCTTTTAATTTGCACTCGCACCGACCCACCAAAGTCAAAATTGCATTTTTCCGACACCGTCCGACCAAAATTAAGAGAGCGAAGGAAGGAAATGTCTAATCATCAATATAAAATATGCGTTGGAAAAGGCTTTTTAAACACTTTGACAAAGCTTAAAAACTTTTATGAGATTTCAATCCAAACAAAATGTTTGTAAAAAGTTACAATTTCCATCATTTTTTACCCCTCTTTTCCGAAACGGATTTCAACGAGAAATAGCATATTTTAAAGGTCTTATCGTGCGATTTAATCTAAAAAAGAATCGTGTCGATGTCTCTTTTCGTTCAGAAGTTATTACTCAAAAACCGCCGAAAATTTGAAAAAGTCACTTTTTGACATAAAAACTGCTGTGAAATTTTCGGTTTATCGGAAAATAATTAATTTTGAAAGAATTACTTGACCGATCGAGACGTTTGATGGCTTAAAATTTGCAGGATCGTTTTCTTCGTCGGAAAATGATGGCTCTAATTGTATGAAAAATGGGCCGGATTTGCACTCGAAATTTACAATAACTTTGGAATTTTTTTCGCAAAAACTACTTGGCCGATTTTTGCCGTAAGCTACTCAAAATACTCCAATTCTATGCCTCTATCTTCGATAAAAATTTCAAAACTCTGCCACCAATAGTTTTTGAAAATTTAAATAAAAACGAAATTTTAGAAAAAAATTCAAGCCCACGATTTAAAAATTTTATTTTCGAATTTTTGAAAAAAACGATCTTTCAAATGAAAGATAATTAAAAAATGAATAAAATTGATCACTCTGTTCTGCTTTAGGTCCGTTATTTTTTGCCACCATCCTAAAAAGTACGAAAATTTTGTAAATCGCACGAGATTAAAATTATTTTAAACCCTTTAGCTTAAAGTTATTTCAATGAGCCACACCTTTTTTTAAAAGTCTTATAGTGCGATTTAATGTAGAAAAAGATTCGCATCGATACCTTTTTTCATTTAAAAGTTATGACTGAAAAACCGTAATAAATTTGAAACAGTTATTTTTTCACATAAAAACTGTTATGAAATTTTCAAAACTACTTGAACGATCGAGACGCTTGATATGGCTTAAAATTTGTAGGATTCTGTCAAATGAAGCGACATTTGTTCTGATCGCATTAATAATGCGACCTCCAGGGCCGGATTTGTACTTGATTTTTAAAAAAATTTGGAAATTTTTTTGGAAAAACTATTGAGCCGATTTTTATCGTAAATGTTTTAAAATACTTCAATTTCGTGTCTTTTTAAAATTAAACAAAAACAAAATTTCAGTAAAAAATTTTATTTTTGGAAGAACGACTTTTTAAATGAAACTTAATTAAAAAATGATTAAAATTTACTGCTCAAATGTGCTTCAGGTCCTTTATTTTTTTGTCACTATCGTACAAGTACAAAAATTTTGAAAATCGCACGAGATTATAATGATTTTAATGCCTTTATCTTAAAATTATTTTAAAATTTTGTGGTTTAATTAAAAACCCTTCGAGTCCTTTTAAATAGGCAAAAAGATTCGTATCGAAATCTTTATTTGTTGCGGAGTTATGAACCGAAATGTGTCGCGTCGCACACTTTAAAATTTTGCAAAAAGTAAATTTAGTTTTTATTTTTTTTTTCATAAACGAACTCTTAAATAACTATTACTACTACTAATAAATACACCGAATTTTCACAAAATATATTTTTATTTAAAGAATTAAGCGAATCATGATTTTTAATTTAACCTGAAATGATATTGAAATGATTGATGCAAGGTATTTTTTGTAAAAAATAAAATTATTTTTTTAAGTTATTTGCTTTAAAAAGATGAAAACAATTTTCAAATTTTACATGTGTTTTACAAAAAAAGTTCGCTATTAAACTTAATTGTTCAGTACAATACGATTTTTAGCAGCGTGTCAGTTTTGACAATACCTGTCTAACATTCCACTGAAATATTTGATTAAAAAAAGGTATTTTCTTCCGGAAGATTTTGATTTTAAAAAGTAGTTTTAATTAAAAAAGTGAAAACAATTTTCAAATTTAATTTGAAAACACGTTAAGTAGTAAAGACCTATGCAATATGCATTTTTAGAAAGAGTTTTTTTATACGATTTAAAGTAATATTTCAAATTTAAATGGTTCAAATAATACTAAATTTTATTTTTAGTTTTTTTAAAAATTTTGGTAGAACGAATAATATTTTTTAGTTCTTTTTTAGTTTTTATGTAATTTAAGCGTTGCTTGGAATAAAGTAAAATTTATAAAAAAATTATAAAATTATTGATTTCAAATAAAACGGCTGACGAAATTTTTTTGATGTAATTTATTTTTTAATAATAGTGCTAACGTTTCGACTAATTTTCTAGTCTTTTTCAAAGCTATAAATAAGATACATACGATTAAAATAAAAGATCAAAAGGTACTTTAACTTAAATATGTATAAACACATAGATAAAAATTATTTTCCAATTAATATTCACAAAATTCTAACTCTACTTATTACATTTATTACTTATTTTCTATGGTTGTTATAAAATATAGTTATTTGAAACAAGACTCTGAAATCGGTCAATCCATATTAGATGGTGAATCAAAGTATGGTTGTAATTATTTTTAACAAAATCAAGCTTTAAAAGCCTTTTTAACTCATGTCACCTGTTAAAAACACGTTTTACATATTTAACGTGAAAATGCTATAATTTCTCAAATATTCCATCAAATTAAAAAAAAATATGACAGCTGTATAGAGAATAGTGAGGGCTTTACAATGATGTATAACTCGACCACTATTTCCATTTAAGATTTCCAAAGAGGTAGTTTCCCTTGCTTTACCATAAAAATTGGTCCCCCATCTAATAAAAATTGCACGGTTTCAGGGTTTTTTCCAAAAATTATTTGTTTTCAAAATAACCTGGGTGGGAACTCTTAGTTGGGCCTTTCTTTATGACTTGCACTTCACATTCATGCTTAATTCGTTTGGCTGTTTTCAATCGGCACGGTGGTCGCATAGCTTGGGTCAATATTACCCAAGATTGCGGTCGCTGTCGTTGCGAGTTCGAATCCCGCACTTGAAAAATCACATTTCTAAAGTGCATAATAAAATATATGATTGTAGGCCAGGTTCTTTGCCACATACTACTATACACTATGAATTATTCCTTAATGAAGTAATTTTCGTGATTATAGGCCAGAGCTGGGCACGTACTTAAGTACAGTACTTAAATAATTTTTTTTGGAACTTGTACTTAAGTACTTTTAAAATATCTTGGAAATACTTATAAGTACTTAAGTACATTCGGAAAGTACTTGTACTTGAAATGAAATCTATAAGTATTTTTTGTACTTGTCCTTATTATGCCTAAGTACAATTCGTAAGTACATTTTGCTTTTAATGCGCATGTTCGCGGCGCGGTTATGCGCCGTCAGGCATTAATTGACAAAAATTTTGAAAAACTGGTAATATTAAAGGCTAATTAAGTTTCATTTCAAAATAATCAAAGTTAGTTAAGATAAAATATATAATCCTTTATTAGTATTGCAATTAGTTTAGTACTATATTTCTCCTCTATTCTCTAAATTGTCGTTATTACAACGATAGTCGTTAGAAAAATTTTAAAGTTCCAAAATAAGACAATGTTGCTAAAAATGTACGTTCTATCGCCGCTTGTTGGTAATTAGTAATTATTAGTTGAACAATTGTATCGTTCCTAAAAGAGATAGATTTTCTCAGAGAATAGCAAAAGTGATAATTCTTAAAATAACGATTATCGTTCATTATCGACTGGTTCACTTGTCGTTATGAGTTAGTGAATAAGGGAGTTATTTTTTATTATTAAGAATTTGTCTTGTCTTTCTTTTTTTGGAATACATCATTTATTACAAAAGCTATTGCAATTTCGGTCCTTAGACCATCATCAGGCTCGAAAAAATATTTTTAAAAAAATGGCTTTTGTAAAAAATATTTATTTTTATTGTATACCTACCTATTATTATTTAAAATGTAAAATTGACTTTTGTAAAAAATATTTTAAATTATAAAAAAATATTTTTAGAATAATTAAAATATTTTTTCGAACCTGATGATCGAAATTGCAATAGCTTTTGTAATAAATTTGGCATTCCAAAAATTTGTATATTTTTTATTTTGATCTTAATATTTTCTTTTTTAAATTTTTGTACTTATGTTTTCCTTGGATTATAATTACAAGTACAGTAATTAGTACTTATATAAGTACATCGGATGAAAAAGTAATTGTACCTGTACTTAAGTACATTTATTCGTAAAGTAGTTGTACTTGTACTTAAGTACATTTATTTATAAAGTAATTGTACTTGTAATTAATTACATTTATTTGGGTACTTAGCCCAGCCCTGTTATAGGCCTGTTCCTTTATACAAATAATTACTCTCTCCCCTCCAATTCGTAGACCTGGAATACCTCGACCCCAGGAATACGAGGGGATTTTTTTTTTATTTGACACTTAATTTCGTTTTCTTCTGAGTCGTTGTGCTTATATGTAACCTTAAA
The DNA here is from genome assembly GCA_963971135.1 of Stenus bimaculatus. Classification (NCBI taxonomy): domain Eukaryota; kingdom Metazoa; phylum Arthropoda; class Insecta; order Coleoptera; family Staphylinidae; genus Stenus; species Stenus bimaculatus. The sequence continues at coordinate 38,773,609 of OZ020182.1, read as the reverse complement.
AAAAAATTAATGAGTAATGCTTATTATGCTTAATTGTTAAATTTATTATTGTTATTATGTCCCCCATTTTGGCCTTTTGACGACCTACCCCTTCTTTTTTGTTGAAGATAATACAACCATCTCTACGTATTATTTTTTTTCTTAATTTTCGATTTTGTGAATCAACCTAAAATAAAAACAAATTAATTGAAATATATAATTAATTTAAAATTTTTATACCTCGTCAACATTTTCCACTTCAAATTAATCGTCATCATCGGCTGTAGTTAGATAACCAGTAAGATGTATTATTTTGGCCTTACCATTTGTTTTTGTTACAAACTCAATAACGTCTCCAACATTTTTGAAAGAAAATAGTTAAATATAAAAATGTTTCAAAACTCACTAACTTGCATCAAAATTTAAATCAAGTAGTGATTGGGCTTTTACATCTTTTTTTAATGTGCATAGTATGTACTTTCGATTTTTAAAGATGTACATTACTTGTACTCGCTCATCATTTGATGAAAATCATCATCTAACGCGGCCATCGAAATATGCAACGCTTTTACCGATGAGAAGTTAGCAACAAATTTCCAGCAACAAAAATTTTACATGTATTTTTCCATAAGAGGATTATCGACCATAACTTCTTCGTATTAAGCCGCATAAAAAAACTAATGATACCATTGGAAAGTATGATCCAAGATCTTTCTAGCAGTGTGTATACGAATGCTTGCCTCATAATATTTATTGAAATAATTGCAATTACACTGAAGTCTACTAAAAATTTACAAAAACATATTAAGGGATGCAGTTCTTTTCAAAATAATCCCACAAAAAAAATAATGGTACCAATGAAAAGGTTTCATCATTTCCTTTAAAATGATGTATTACACAATGCTTTTCTTTTTATATTTTTTAAACAATTAACGAAAAAGCTTATTTTTTTCTAATTATCACCGAATAACATTCTTCAATTAAAATGCACAAATAAACTAACCACACCAATAGTTAGAATTTTTAATGCGGCTTACAACGATATATAACACGATGTTAGCCTCATCCCGGTTAATGAGTTGGTTTCATAATTAACAAATTAGGTCACCTAACACTTTTCAAATAACGCACAAAAAAGTTAATCACACCAATGATTATCATTTTTCAAGACGATCAGATTGATATATGGCACAATGCTTGCATGTAACCGGTTAATGAGCTGTTTTTTTAATTAACGAATTAAGTCACGTAACTCCTTTTAATTAACTTGCACAAAAAAGTTAATTACACCAATGATCATAAATTTTCAAGAGGATTACTTGCCTTTTTCCGGTTAATGAGTTGGTTTTTTTAATTTACATAATTAGTATCCTAACACTTTTCAATTAAGTTGCACAAAAAAGTTGTAACCACGTGCAGCCGCGAAATGTCGCTAACCAACCAGAGACGGGCGAACTGCGGAGAAGTTATAAAAATGCAAACATGCTTGCTTTCTTTTCTATTTATAGATATTTTGCAGGTGTGTTTTTCGTTACTCGCAGCGCAGCTCGTAATTTGTTACTCTTGATCTAGCTTTTGTTGGAGATAGACGCTTTGAGAGGTTATTCCTGATCTGGTTTCGTGTTTCGTGATTCTTTGGTTTTTTACAAATTTATTGGACTTTGCTTTACCTTCTGATTTTCTCTTTGGTTCCTGATTTTGACTTTCGATATTTTGGTACGATACTATATTATACGACTTGGCTTTGTTTTTGTATATTTTCTTTGGTTTCTTTTATAAAAGTTTGATTTTTTTAAAACTACAAGGTGTTAAAATGCGCAAAAAATGGACTACTCTATTCATCTTGTTTTTTAAGAAGTTTCATTTGGATTTGAAAAGCATTCAGTCGCTTACCTTTGAAGATGCCTTAGTAACTGAAGCAGCTTCTTTTGTTTTTAAGAGTGACTCATATCAATCACGTCGAAACATTTTGAATATTATTAAAAGAAACTCGGGAAATGTTTTGGAAAGTTTTGGAGAACTTTAAACCGAGCTTTCGTCAGATTCTCTTTGTTGTTTGGATACTAATATCTCTATTCCTTTAGAAGATACATCGCTTGTAAATAATTTTATTTCCGATAATGTAAACTATACATCAAATAATATTACATTAGATGTAGAAAATATATCAGAGTTGCCTAATGTTTCTAAAAATTTTGAGGAAATTCCAGATATTGCCATTAATTTATATAAAAATTCCACCGAGCAGCACGAATTGATTCCTCTTAATTCTAAAAACACCTATCCTTACTCTATACATGATAAAAATACGGGAATGAGTTTTAATTGTACAAATAGCGAAGGGTCTTTTTTTATTAATGAACCTGATTTCCTAAATATTTTCGATATCTCTACAAAAAAACTAAAATCAGGGCTGTATAATTTCATTATTCAACAAAAAATGCGGTCAGTTAATAATATTTGTCCTGTGAATATTAAAAAATATCACTTTTCAGATAAAAACTTCAAATTGACAATATATTGCTATTGTAACCACCCTTCTTGCAAAACTTTTAAAATTATTGGTCAGAAAAAAGAAAATGGAATGAATTTCGAGGTTTTTTCATCTTCATGGGATTACTTTCACGGGGACACATTACCACGTCGAGTAAAAGGGGTGGAACGACAAATGTTAGGGAAGCGTCTTGATAATAACACCGCTTTGGGTATTCACAAAGAAGATGTCAAGTCATTAACAACTTGTCAATTGGCAGCCAAAAATTTACAAAATATAAAATCTGACAGTGTTTATCGAAAGATTAAAACAGAGGAGAAGGCAAAACTGGACAGATCTAAAGACGATTTCCTTGGCATGGTGTTAATGTGTCGTGAGAATCGAAATTACATTAAAAATGTTATCGAACCATTTCAAATATACATATTCAGCAAAAAGCAAATTATGCAACAGAAGATTTGCCAATTTTATATTTGGATGCAACTGGTTTTAAATTTTTTTTTCAACATTTTGACAATTGCTTTTTATTAGTATTGTCACCAATTGAAAGAGGATCGTTTTAGCTTACAAATTATATTTTTTTAGATCCCTACGCACATTGGTTAAAATGTTATTAGCGTTTTTGTGATTTTTGACAAAAATCGGTGAAGTAAAATTCAAAACTCTGTAGCTCTAAAACTAAAAAAGATAGAACCCCACTTTTCGTGTTTTTTCTCGATAAAATTTCCTCTAGTTTCTAGGTCCGACGTTTGGTGAACCACGAACGGAACACCCTGTATAGAAATTAAATTATGAATTATTGAAACAATTATTAGGTAATAAAATATGCATTTTTTTCTTCAACCGTCGAAATTTAAAAAAAAATAATGTAAAAAAATAATTTTAATATATGATATTTAATTTACATGTTATGTTGTTAATGCATATTGGGTTGGGTTGAGTAGAATTTCACGAACATGATCTATAATACTAAAACTATTTTTTTTCGTATCGAGTTGAAATTATGTTTGTGGAAGGAGGAAAAAAATTTAAGAAAAAAGTTTACATGTCCCTTTTAGATCGGACCACCCCGAAAAAAGTTATTCCACCCCGAACGAAAAATCGAGTTCATCCCCTAAGTGTCGGAAATTCACCCCGAATCGCACCAAATTTTAGTTTGTTATGGTTGACTGAATTCTGAAGACAGTGGTTTTGACCCGCCCGGATCTATCTATTAATGGAGCGGAGATACGAACCCTTTTGTATTTTTATCACGAATTCGGACGTTTTTTGCGAGGAGCGACCGGATAGGTGGTCTTTTTCGTCCGATTTTAAGAATTCCGCTTCCGATGCAAAGACGGATGTTGATTCTAAGTGTGGTTTGAATTTTAAATTTTTAGGAACTCTCCGACATTTTGAAAAAAATTCCCGAAAATGGTCGATTTTTCTCCCTTTTTTTCGGGTTTTCGCCGGCATTAACTTTGAAAAATCGCAACTCCGTCGGATTCTAAAGGAAAGCGAAGAAATTTGATCCCTTTTATTCTAAAATCCTGGAGATTACCGTGACCGATTTTTAAGCCTCCCAGCGCAAAGGCGTGACGTCACGGCCCCGAGACGCAAATTGTACAATTCTACCGTTTTTTCGAAAGGAAAAAGTACTAAAACTTTTTAGGTTCGATTAGAAGTTCGGCAGGAGGAAAAAAATCGCGGTAGCTTTATTCCACATCTAAATTCCGCGTTTTACATTAAAACGGGAGTTCTTTTTGATACGTTTACATTTTATGTCGTTTTGGTGCCCCCAAAGTGATGCTTTATTTTTCGCGCTATTTTGACGAGGACTTTGAAAATTCGTAACTTTTTATCGGAACAACCTGTAATACTCGAATATTTTTTATTTTACTTATTTGGTATTTTCTTATGAGCAAAAAAATCGGCACCTTGAAATTTTTACCCTGGACCTTGGAAAAAATCTAACGTAAAATGTTCAAAAAATCGGATAAAACGCGGTTCAACCTGGGACCATCTGGCTCTTGCAGTTTTCAAAATTTTTGCAATTTTCTTTCGCAACTTTAAAAAGGAATATTTTTTACAGTGTATATGCTGCTCAGATTTTTTATATTTGTTAGGGTTGAAAAATTACGTACAAACTCGAAATTTTCATTTTAGGGGTGAGTGGCTCCCGCCGGGTCACTTTTTAACGGGTTTTCAATTTTAAAAATATTTAAGAATCTACTCTTTAAACCGAAAGCTCCCACGTATAGGGTATTTTAATTTTTGAAAAAATAACGAAAAATTTTTTTTTTATATCGCATTTTTGAAAGTTGTATTTATGGGTCAAATTCACCCTTTAAATTACATTTCAACCCTACTTTATTCACCTTCCCTAAAAGCTCTTTAGGTCCATTTTACATCAAAAAAGAATCACTTCGCTATCTCTTTCCGTTTTCGAGTTATCACCGAAATTTAGCTAAAATAAGCAAAATCTCCGTTTGGAGCCGAAATTTCGGTATGAAATTTTTCACTTTTCACAAAATAATTAATATCTTCGAAACTATTAGCATCACCAAGACGTTTAAAAGCTTAAAATTCGCACAGTCATCTCCTCCGCCAAATTCCGTGAAAGTTTTAATTTTCGGTTTAAAATTGCGCCACCCAGAACCGTATTTGTACCAAAATTTTGCTAAAACTTTTCGAATTTTTTCCAAAAAAAATATTTAACCAATTTTACTTTTGGTAAAAATTTGAAACCGGCAACTTTTATAGTTTTCGAGAAAATAGAAATAAAAACCGATTTCCATTAGAAATTTCAAGCCTTAAAAATATGTCAAAAATTATTTTTTCGAATTTTTTCAAAATCGACCCCGCAAATGAAAGATAAACTTTGCGAATTTTCTCCAAAAAAACTATGTAACCGATTTCAACCAAATATTTTTTAAAACGCGTCTATCCACGGTGTTTACTTTTGGTAAAATTTGAAACCGGTAAAACCGATTTTCATTAAAGATTTCAAGCCCGTCTTAAATTTTTTTTTCGAATTTTTTCAAAACCGACTCCGCAAATGAAAGATAATAAAAAATGATGAATTGTAGGGGTTCACTTGCCCTCTACACCTCCCAAAAAAATTTTACTCCCCTAAAACTAAAAAAAAATCAAATTTTTTATAGGTAATGTATGTATCTCAAAAAATAATTAAATTTAAAAATATTTAATATGTTAATATCAGTATTTTTTAGAAATTTATGGAAGGTGTCCCGAATCGTTAATGCAGAAATTTTGTGAGTGTGAACTAGGTTCAATTCTAAGACTAACAAAAATCGCAAAATGATTTATTTAAATTTTACAATACCGAGATTTTAATGCCACATGTTAGTAAATTAAATTCAAATTGTAACAAAGAACATAATTTCTTTTTAAAATAAATTTTAAATCAATTATGTTTTAATTTAAATAGTCTTCAAGTTGAATTTTGTGTTTTGAACTTCGTAAATTTAAAAGTACTGTAACTTTTGATTTAAAAAAAATTGAACCTAGTTTACACTCACAAAGTTTCTGCATAACTTGTAGAATGCCATATTTTATATAAAAATTCATAACTTTTGAACGAAACATCGTAGAGACTTGAATTTTTTTTCTTTTTTTTTCTACTTTAAATATAAATTATGAACTTTCAAATTTTTAATTTGAAACGAAACACACTTGTTATTTTTCTAAAGTAAATAGTTTGGAAGTTACAAGGGTTGAAATTTAATTAATACGATAAGTTTGGTAATAGCGAATTATTTTAACGTCTTAAATGTTTTCAACTTTTTGGGGTGTTTAGTGAGAAGATTATTATTTAATAAAAAACAATATATACCATGAAAACTAAATATATTACAAAAAAAATACAAAAAATAAAACGAAAACCATACGAATATATAATAATATAAAGGGAAACAGCCTTAAATACCAAACGAAACAAAGTAGTTACTCATTTATAAAACTTTATCTAATGCATTTCGAAATAGAGATTTCATCTTCAGAGAATACATTCACTTTTTATAAATGGAACTTTTAAGAGCTATCGAGTGATCAAAAACGTCGAAAATTCAAGTTCAATCTCAACATCGATAGCTCTTAAAAGTGCCATTTATAAAAAGTTAATGTATTCTCTGAAGATGAAATCTCTATTTCGAAATGCATTAGATAAAGTTTTATAATTGAGTAACTACTTTGTTTCGTTTGGTATTTAAGGTTGTTTCCCTTCATATTATTAATATGGACCAAACTAACGGAAATTTTCGCTTTGAAATAAGAATATATAACCTAAGAAAAAAATTCTTTACAAAAAAATTAAGTACCCAAGTTTTTGAGAGTTTCGATCTTGATGATGATTTCTTCTAGATCTGGATCATCTTCTCTCATGTCTCTCAATTTCCCTTCTGCCCTGGCAACTGCATCAGTTAATTCCGACTTGAATTTTCCTCCTTCGCTACTTTCCAAACCAATGGACGCACAGAAATTTCCCCTCAATTCATCCGGGACTGACCAGGAGTTGTAACATGCCTTGTAATTTTTAAAAATTTGTTCCAAAGGAGTTTGATTTTCCTTTCTGTATACGGTTGTGTCCATATACACATGAACTAGGAATAACACCATGTGGAAATTACTTTTATATTCTATCCATTTTGATGGAACGCAGGAAGTAAAGAATGGTGTTAGGATGGCTTTGCTGGTTTCTTCTGGAAGACCTAAATCGTCGAGTGTTATCGTGATTTTTCCGGAACCCGTGTGAAATGCATTTGCGACGAGGAATGGAAAGCAACCTGCAATTCTTGGTAGTGTTATTGTAGTCGGAGATACTTGAGACTGTCCTAATACTTCATGGATCATATACTTTTCTTTTAGGGTCTCTAAAAGCGGTTTGAGCCTTCTAAATTGATCTAAATGGGTCCATGTGCTACCCCTATAAGAAAATAAATCCACTAATATTTGCATGTCAGCTTCTATACTCTCCTTATTAGTGTATATATATTTCTTTATAACACCATCTTTAATGTAATCAAAAGAGAGATCAACATCACGTTCTTTGGTTATGTATGCCTTGAAGTTACTTTTTATTTTGGTAACCATCTTCATTGGATCGTAGTCCTGATAAGAGAATGCTAATACAACTTCCTTGAAGAATCTTTCCTCGAAGCTCCAAAGAAACTTTCCCTCGCCATCAAGTATCCATTCCTTTAATTCTTCATGGGTGGAATAATACTGGATAATACCATCCCAAAAAGTTCCTTGAGCTGCCATTTAAGTTGCTAAAATTTCGTTATAAAGCAGAACGACACACTATGTTTATCAAAACTAACACTAGCTTTAAAAGCGAATATCGGACACACGACTTTAGTATTTTATTTTGAGTAGACTCAATTCCGTAACGACTTACTACTTCGATGACTTGTGGTTATAAACTGATCGAATCTAAGTCACTTTTGCCAGATCTATACCCAAAAATGTAGATACTGTGGGGTGGGGTTAGAAGTAGGAGTGGGGAAAATTCCAGAGAAAACCCTAGTAATGACTGTTAAATCACCTTAGGTACCTGGTTAAGTACCTTTAAAATACTAAATTGAAATTAAATTGGGTTTCACCAAATCAGCATATATTTAAAAACTAAATTAACTTTATATTCAAAATTTTCATATACTTTATAGAAAATTTCGTAAGAAATCAAGAGAAAGCGGCTCTAGAATTATTCATTAAACAAAAATCATTCATTAATAGGTATCATTAATGAATGATTTTGTCTGCATTAAAAATGCTCATTAATAAACGCTCAACGAAAAATAACTATTAATATGATTTTATAATTTTAATAGTAAATGTTTTGGTCGTTTGAAGAAAAAATTGGATGAAAAATATAGGTTAAAAAAAGGACGATTTCACCCGTTGACACCCAATCCAGTTCAAGGCACATTTTTTGACATTATAAATTTTTTAAATTGCAAGATAAAAACAGATGCAGGTTGCCTCACAAAATTTGATAGTAAATGTGGTTTTGAACAAAAAGTTCATATGAACTAATATTAATTTTAGAGCTATTTAAACTGTTAGTAGTACACCCTGAATAATGTATGCTTTCGATTCTTTCTTTAACTTCAAGCCCATCAGATTCATTAATTTTAGTAAGGGAAATTAAAAATGCTCCTATTAGTTCAAATGAAGCTGTCTATTTCAAAGACAAAGTACATACCAACGAAAAAAAGCAAAATCGGTTTTCATATATCTTTTCTAAACATTTCAGAGAATGCTGAGACTCCCTTCTTTTCGTATTATTGTTTTTTATTTATTTAGGGTGATTTTTAGAAGTGCAAAAAAATTTCTTAATTTCAAAAGCCTATAACGATGTTATAATGCTTTATTTATGTTTTAAATTTAATACAAAACATGCCTTGAAGTATCCTTTTTTATATTAACTTTGAAAAAATCGAAAATTAATAAAATCTTTCGAAGAAAATTTTATATGACCAAAAACACAAGACCCTACCGAATACACGGGCTATTCTCTTAAATTTAAATAATATATGAAAAATACATGAAAAATATATTGTTTTGTTTAGAATCACTTTTATCTAAAAAAATTTTGCTGGAAAAAAGTGAGACACCCTGTATTGCTTTTAGAAAAAATATTTAAAGTTATATCGGTTGTAGATGTTTTCTTATTTTTTTTAATTTCCGAAATAATATCTATGGGAGAAATTCATTTAAATTTAAAAATTATTGTAATTTATCTTTACATTAACTTCTATACTTTCTATGATGAATTTATTAAAATATTATGAAATATTTAAAATATTTTCAATAATATTATTTTAAATAATGACGTTTGTTGTCAACCATCACTTGTTTCTTTTAAAATATGCTACATGTTTTTAGAATTAAATTTGGTGTCAAATGTTCCAAAAACATAATTTTCAAGATTTTTTTAGGGAGTTTGTAAACAACAAATGTTGAAAAACAGCATCCAGGATCTTATAAACAGCAGTCGAAAGCTATTTTCCTTGAAACGGTTGAGGAAAGCACAAACAATTAGGTCAAATTTGAATATTTTAGGGTATGTTATTACGTTTTTTTCATTTTACTCTAAAAGTATTTCCGATTTTTAAGGGAAACAAAAAGTTCTTTTACACCGAATAAAATATGCTATTTTTTCTTCAAACGTCGAAATTTAAAAAAATAATGTAAAAAAATAATTTTAAAATATAATATTTTTCTTCAAACGTCATTAAAGTACAGTTTTGATAGGCTTTAAAATGTCACATTTTATGTTCGTTGATTCTATGGTCACTTTGTACTGCCTAGAAGTAAAAATTACTACTTTGCACTGACAAGGAATTAAACGGCGGAGTAGAAATGAGTTTGGGGCAACCCAATATACACTAACATTGTATTGTGTGTTGTATGTAAATTAAATGTCTTAAAAATATTTATTATATTACTATTTTAAAAATTTCGACATTTGAAGAAAAAATAGCATGTTTTATTCGGAGTAAAAGAACATTTTGTGGCTCGCATGTATCCGCGGGACTCGCAAAGCTCGTTCCGCAAACCCAGATGCTCGCCATATAAAGTAATTCTTTTACTCCTAATTAAACAATATACTATTAATTTACATGTTATGTTGTTAATGCATATTAGGTTGCCAAATAGACGGAGTAGAAATTGCATTCTTATTCCTTGAAAGTACAAAGTAAACCTTATTGTACCCGATTTATGTCGGAAATGCACGAACATGATCTATGAGAATAGAAAAATGAGCTGTTACAGCCTGTCAAGCAGAAGGCTATACATTATTGACGTTTCAAGAAATAATATAATAATTATATATTATACAGAGTGTACAATAAGTCCGACAACGCCCAATTATTTTTGACTTGAAGCATTTTTCAGAAAAATTCTTAGTGACTCATTATTTTGGAATATTTCCATGACTTTGACCAGCAGGTCATATGATAATCAGTTAAATTTTTTTAAATAGAGGTTTATGCAACATTTCTTTTTATGTTTCTAAAGTAAATATTCTAAAGTTACAAGGGTTGATACTTTTAATACGGCAACGGCGATTTATTTTTGAAATCAACCTTTTTCAGAAAAACGTTTTAAGTGTTTTCAACTATTTGGGGTGTCTATTAGTGAGAAGATTATTACTTAAATAAAAAACAATATACCATGATAACTAAATATATTACAAAAAAATACACAAATTGAAACGAAAACCATGAGAATAGATAACTTAAGAAAAAAATTCTTTACAAAAACAAACTTTAAAAATGTATAATGGAAACATGAATTAGGTTCCCAAGTTTTTGAGAGTTTTGATCTTGGTGATAGTTTCTTCTAAATCTGGATTATTTTGTCTCATGTATCTCAATCTCTCTTCTGCCACTGCAACTGCACCAGTTAATTCTGACTTGAATTTTCCTCCTTCGCCACTTTCCAAACCAATAGAAGCACAGAAATTTCCTCTTAACTTATCCGGGAATGTACAGCAGTTGTATGATGCTTTGTAATTTTCAAAAATCTTTTTCAAAGGAGTTTCTTTTCGATCTATTCTGTATACGGTTTTGTCCATATACACATGAACTAGGAATAACACCATGTGGAAATTATTTTCAATTTCTATCCATTTTGATGGAACACAGGAAGCAAAGAACGGTGTTAGGATGGCTTTGCTGGTTTCTTCAGGAAGACCTAAATCGTCAAATGTCATCACGATTTTTCCAGCACCCGCATAAAATGCTTTTGCGACGAGGAATGGGAAGCAACCTGCAATTCTTGGTAGTGTTATTACATTTGGAGGTACTTGAAATTCTCCTACTTCATGGAAGGTATATTTTTCTTTTAGGGTCTCTAGAAGCGTTTGGTACCCTTTTAATGCTTTTGCATTGAACTTGATCCATTTACTATCCCTTTGAGCAAAAAAAAGCAATAGTAGTTGCATGTCAGCTATTATACTCTTCTTATTAGTGTATGTTAATTTCCTTGTAACACCATTTTCGACGTACTCGAAAGAGAGATCAGTATCAGGTGCTCTGTTCATGTATGTATAGAAGTTACTTTTTAACCTGGAAATCATCCTCCTTGCATCATAGCTTTGATAAGAAAATGCTAATACAACTTCCTTAAGGAATCTTTGGTCGAGGTTCCAAAGGAACTTTCCCTCGCCATAATTTATCCATTCTAGTAACTCTTCATGGGTGGAATAATACCGGATAATACCATCACAAAAAGTTCCTTGAGCTGCAGCCATTTAAGTTGGTAAACTTTCGTTATAAAGCAGTAATTCTGAGACGAACAGTTCTTTGTTATAGTTGACCGAATAAAACACTCACGGCCCGAAATATTATGTTTATTACAACTAACACTAGCTTTAAATGCGAATGTCGGAAACTAGACTTAGTATGTTTTGAGTAGACTTACTACTTCGATGACTTTTGGTTATAAACTGATCAAATCTAAGTCAATTTCGCTCGTTTTATCCCCAAAAATATAGAAACTATGGGGTAGGGGTAGAAGTAGGAGTAGGGGTAATGACAGAGAAAACTCTAGAACTGACTAAAAAATCACCTTAGGTACCTGGTTAAGTACTCTTGAAATTTTACTGGGTTTCGCCAAATCAGATATATTTAAAAATTAAATTAACTTGATTTTCAAAATTATCGCATACTTTATAGAAAATTTCGCTGGAAATGTCATCATCATCAACAGAGGACGGTTCTAGAATGATTTACTAAACAAAAATCATTCATTAATAAGCGTCATTAATGAATGATTTTGTATCCATTAAAAATGCTCATTAATAAACGCTCAACGAAAAATTACTATTGATTTTAATTTATTAAGATGTTCCTCCACATCGATTCAACAATTCACAATACTATTAATTTTCTCGAAATTTCATCATCATCATCATCATCATTACTATTCATTCTATTTTATACAGGGTGTCTCACTTTTTTTTTTAGCAAAAATTTTTTTTAGATACTAAATGTCATTGTGAACAAAAAATTTCCTATAAACTAATATTTTTTTTCGACTCCTTAAGAAGTTACAGCATTTAAAAATTTCAACATTTTAACGATTTTTTGTGAAACCATCTATAATTTTTCTTTCTTATGATCATGTTTTTATCTAAAAGATTTATGGTTTCGATTTTGCCTTTTTGAACATTATTGGCTCTTTTTAAAATAAGTTAATTTAAAATTTCTGACAAGAAAATTAACTTATCTGATTGGCTATGTCAAAATCCAAAGCATACTTGATTTAAATTTAAAAAATTGAAATAAAATGAAATTTTTACAGGGTGTCCCAAAAAATCATTAATATTTTGAAATTTTAAAATTGCCGTAACTTCTTAAGGAGTCGAAAAAAATATTAGTTCATAGGATTTTTTTTGTTCAGAATGACATTTACTATCTAAAAAAAGTTTTGCTGGAAAAAAAATGAGACACCCTGAAAGCAGAGGGGTGCACAAAAAACGGCCAACGATGTAGCATGTAGCTTCGTTATTTCTTATCCGATTTTTTAAGTGATATGTCAAATTAAATGGTTTGAAGAATACTACTATCAGATAATAAAAGATTAATTTTATTTTTGAAAACATCAGAGGAGTAGGAGGCAACTTTTCTTTTTCAAATGGCAACATATTTTTTTCGATTGATAAAAAATCATTCAAAAAAATAATCTAAACTAATTATAGCAATAATTTTTTTTTTAATTTAATTTAATTGTTTCTTTTTGTTTTTGAGTTTTCATTTTTTTTAAGTTTTGTTTTTTAATTCATTATTAATAAATTAAAAATTATTAATAAATCAAAAATCTAAAGATCTACCTATTAGGGACCTCATTTTAAATGGAAATTCCTGTAAATAATAGTTATAATGGTTAAAAATTACTAATAATGAAATTCAATTATACAGGGTGTCCCGTTCGTGGTTAGTTAGTTAAAATTGAGGTGCGCCTTCATTTTTGTTATTATTTAATAATACAACTGTTTCAAAAGCCATCAAAATTTAATTTTTGCTTATAAAAATTGATTATTAAGCAACTATTGATCATTTACTGATTTCTGGCAAAGACAGGGGATGCCAAAGTCAAACCCCTGTAACTTTCAAACCATAAAAGATAAACCCCTACTTTTTTGGTTTTTTCGTGATAAAATTTGTTCAACTTTCTAACCTTGACGTTTGGTGAACCACGAACGGGACACCCTGTATTTATGGTCCTAAGTATACAATAGCTAGAAACTACAATAAGCGGAGATCGTGGAATTTAATTTAAAGTACGGTTTCCAATAAAAGCTTTGTAAATGATGGCACACAACACACAAGTTTCTTGTGGTTATACCGGAAGTGGATGGCAACTTTCTTATTTTAAATGGAACACCTAGTATATTTTTACATTTTCGTGTTCTCCATAAAAATACCATTAAATTGATCTAGCATAGTGTGGTCTACGATTAACACTTTCGGAATTACGTCCATTTGAAAATCGCATTTTTATGCAACTTCATTTACACCGGAAGTTGGACCCAACTGCCCCAACTTCGCTATTTTAAATGAAATACTTTGCAATTAAGTTAATAATATTAAATTTAAACAAAATTATGTTTAATAGTAAGTTCGTTAATTTTGCTGATTAGCATAACCACCTTCAACATCTTGACAGTAATAAAATCTACAGGAAATCTCTTGGATAAAAATTTTGTTTAAATTTAATGTTATTAACATAATTGCAAAAAAAAATCATTTAAAATAAGGAAGTTGGGGCACTTGGGTCTAACTTCTGGTGTAAATAAAGTTGCATAAAAATGCGATTTTCAAATGGGCGTAATTCCGAAAGTATTAATCCTAGACCACACTATGCTAGGTCTATTTAATAGTATTTTTATGGAGAACACGAAAATACAAAAATATACTGGGTGTTCCATTTAAAATAAGAAAGTTGCCATCCAGTTTCGGTATAACCGGAAGTTCCACAAAATCAAAAATACCTCTATTAGCAAGTTCGCAATTAGATTCCTCAGTAGACACATTTTCAGAATTAAATACTTAACCGTTCAAAAGTTAGCAGGGGGGATTTACTTTATGACCGCACTGTATACATTGACTATTAAAAATCGTGTTAGAAAAATTCCAACTTTATTTAAAATTTGTAAGCATTCAGAAGGTGGAATAGATATAGATATACAGGGTGTTCCGTTCGTGGTTCACCAAATGTCGGGGTTGGAAATTTAATCGAAAAAAAAAACAAAAAAAGTGGAGGTCTAAATTTTTTAGTTGAGGAGCTATAGCGTTATGAATATTAGGTCACCGATTTTTGTCAAAAATCATAAAATTGCGCCTATTACTTTTTAACCACAGTATGTAGGGATTTAATAAAATTATCTTCTTTAATACCAAAAACTTAAGAAACGAGAAAGGCGTTTTTTTTCGTATATAATTGAAATTTTGTAGGAATAAGGAGGAGAAAATTTTAAGAAAAAAGTTTACATGTCCCTTTTCGATCGGCCCACCCCGAAAAAAATTATTCCACCCCGAACGATAAATTGAGTTCATCCTCTAAGTGTCCGAAATTCACCCCAAATTGCACCAAATTTTAGTCTATCATGGAGGACCGGATTCTGAAGACGGCGGTTTTGACTCGCTGGAATCTATCTATTAAGGAAGCGGAAATACGACCCTTTTGTATTTTTACCCCGAATTCGGACGATTTTTGCGAAGAGCGGCCGAAAGGGTGTTTTTTTTTGTCCGATTTTAAGAATTCCGGTTCGGATGTAAAGAGGGATATTGATTTCAAGTGTGGTACGACTTTTAAGTTTTTTGGACCTCCCGACACTTTGAAAAAAATTCCTGAAAATGGTCGATTTTTCTTGGTTTTGTTCGGGTTTTCGGCGGCGTTAACTTAATTACAACTCCGTCGGATTCTAAAGGAAAGCGACGAAATTTTGCCCTTTTTCTTCTAACATTCCTGGGGATTACCGTGACCAATTTTTAGACCTCCCGGCGCAAAGGTGTGATGTCAAGGCCCCGAGTTGCAAACTGTACAAGTCTACCGTTTTTTCGGAAGGAAAAAGTACCAACCCTTTTTGGCTTTGATTAGAAGTTCGGAAGGAGGAAATAATCGCGGTTGCTTGATTCCTCATCTAAATTCCACGTTTTACCTTAAAACTGGAGTCTTTGTCTTTTTTATGCGTTTACTCTATATGTCGTTTTGGGGCCCAGAACATGACGCTTTGTTTTTCGCGCTATTTTGACGCGGACTTTGAAAATTCGTAACTTTTCATCGGAACAACCTGTAATACTCGAATATTTTTTTTTTCTTATTGGGTATTTACTCATAAGAGAAAAAATCTGCACCTTGAAATTTTTATCCTGCACCTTGGAAAAAAATTTAACGTAAAATGTTCAAAAAATCGGGTAAAACGCGGTTCCGCAACTTTAAAAATATTTTTTTCAGTGTATAGGCTACTCATATTTTTTATATTTGGTAGGGTTGGGAAATAATGTACAAATAAACTCGAAATTTTCATTTTAGGGGTGAGTGGCTCCCGCCGGATCACTTTTTAACGGATTTTCAATTTTAAAAACACTTTAGAATCTACTCTTTGAACCGAAAGCTCCCACGTATACAGTATTTTAAATTTCGAAAAAATAACGAAAAAAAAATTTTTTATATCGCATTTTTAAAAGTTGTTTTTACGGGACAAATTCGCCCTTCAAATTATATTTTAACCCTACCCCATGCACCTTCCCTAAAAGCACTTTAGGTCCACTTTACGACAAAAAAGGAATTTTTTCGCTATCTCTTTCCGTTTTCGAGTTATCACCGAAAATGGAGCCATAATTTCGGTCTGAAATTTTTTACTTTTCACAAAATAATTGATATCTTCGAAACTATTAGCACCACCGAGGCGTTTAATAGCTTAAAATTCGCACAGTCACCTCCTCCACCAAATTCTGTGAAAGTTTTAATTTACAGTTTAAACTTGCGCCGTGCAGAACCGTATTTGTACCAAAATTTTGGCAAAACTTTACGAATTTTTTCGAAAAAACTATTTTACCGATTTCAACCAAATATTTTTTAAAACGCGCCTATCCACGGTTATTTCCTTTAGTAAAAATTTGAAACCGGTAACTTTTATAGTTTTCGAGAAAAAAAAAATAAAAACCGACCATTAAAAAGTTCAAGACTTAAAGATATCTCAAAAATTTTTTTTTGAATTGTTTCAAATCCGAATCCCCAAATGAAAGATATTAAAAAATGAATGAATTGTAGGGGTTCACTTTCCTTCTACACCCTCCAAAAAAAATTTACTCCCCAAAAACACATAAAAATTAAAATTTTTTTAGTTAATGTATCTCAAAAAATAATTAAATTTAATATGTTAATATCAGTAATTTTTAAAAAATTTTCTGTACTAATTTTTGTTCCCTAATTTTAGGTATTAAGCGAAATATTAATTTTTAACTATATACATTTATTCTTTTATCAGAATTATTAATTATTAATAATTTTATATAAACATTCATAACTTTTGAACGAAACATCGTAAAGAATTGAATTTTTTTATTTATTTTTTCTTTCTTTATACTTTAAATATAAATTATTAATTTAAAAATTTTTAATTTGAAACGAAACACTCTTGTTAGCAAGCTAAAACTATCCATTTTCAATTGGTAACAACACTAATACAAAAATAGTTGTTAAAATGTTGCAAAAAAACCGCAAAGTAAAAATAAATAAAATAAATATTTTTTTCAGTTTTTAAAATTTTTTTCAAAGAAAACACTTATTACGGTTATTTTTTTTTTAATTTTCTGAAACTTTTTAATTTTTTTTCTTTGCGATTTTTTTTTCAACATTTTGGCAATTGCTTTTTATTACTGTTGTCACCAATTTAAAGAGGATCGTTTTAGCTTACAAATTATATTTTTTTAGATCCCTAAAATGTTATTAGCGTTTTTGTGATATTTGACAAAAATCGGTGAAGTAAAATTCAAAACGCTGTAGCTCTAAAACTAAAAAAGATCCTCTAGTTTCTAGATCCGACGTTTGGTGAACCACGAACGGAACACCCTGTATAGATATTAAATTATGAATTATATTGGAACAATTATTAGGTCGAAATTTTAAAAAAATAATGTAAAAAAATAATTTTAATATATGATATTTAATTTACATGTTGTGTTGTTAATGCATATTGGGTTGCCAAATAGGCGGAGTAGAAATTGCACTCTTATTCCTTGGAAGTACAAAGGAAACCCGATTGTACCCGATTTATAACGAAAATGTCGGAATATGATCTATAATACTAAAACCGTAAGAAGCGGGGAAGGTATTTCTTTTCGTATCGAGTTGAAATTTTGATTGTGGAAGGAGGAGATAATTTTAAGAAAAAAGTTTACATTTCCCTTTTCGATCGGACCACCCCGAAAAAAGTTATTCCACCCCGAACGAAAAATCGAGTTCATCCCCTAAAGGTCGGAAATTCACCCCGAATCGCACCAAATTTTAGTTTGTTATGGTGGACCGAATTCTGAAGACAGTGGTTTTGACTCGCCCGGATCTATCTATTAATGGTACGGAGATACGACCCCTTTTGGATTTTTATCACGAATTCGGACGTTTTTTGCGAGGAGCGACCGGAAAGTTTCCGATGCAAAGAGGGATGTTGATTCTAAGTGTGGTTTGAATTTTAAATTTTTTGGAACTCCCCGACACTTTGAAAAAAATTCCCGAAAATGGTCGATTTTTCTCGCTTTTTTTCGGGTTTTCGGCGGCGTTAACTTTGAAAAATTGTACATTTCTACCGTTTTTTTCGGACGACAAAAGTACAAAAACTTTTTGGGTTCGATAAGAAGTTCGGCAGGAGAAAAAAATCGCGGTAGCTTTATTCCACATCTAAATTCCACGTTTTACCTTAAAACGGGAGTTTTTTGTGATACGTTTACATTTTATGTCGTTTTGGTGCCCCCAAAGTGACGCTTTATTTTTTGCGCTATTTTGACGAGGACTTTGAAAATTCGTAACTTTTCATCGGAACAACCTGTAATACTCGAATATTTTTTATTTTACTTATTTGGTATTTTCTTATGAGCAAAAAAATCGGCATCTTGAAATTTTTACCCTGGACCTTGGAAAAAAATCTAACGTAAAATGTTCAAAAAATCGGATAAAACGCGGTTCAACCTGAGCCCATCTGGCTCTTGCAGTTTTCAAAATTTTTGCAATTTTCTTTCGCAACTTTAAAAAGGAATATTTTTTACAGTGTATATGCTACTTATATTTGGTACGGTTGAAAAATTACGTACAAACTCGAAATTTTCATTTTAGGGGTGAGTGGGTCCCGCTGGGCCACTTTTTAACGGGTTTTCAATTTTAAAAATATTTAAGAATCTACTCTTTAAACCGAAAGCTCCTACGTATAGGGTATTTTAATTTTTGAAAAAATAACGAAAAAAAATCTTTTTTATATCGCATTTTTGAAAGTTGTATTTATGGGACAAATTCACCATTTAAATTACATTTCAATCCTACTTTATTCACCTTCCCTAAAAGCTCTTTAGGTCCATTTTACGTCAGAAAAGAATCACTTCGCTATCTCTTTCCGTTTTCGAGTTATTACCGAAAATTTAGCTAAAATAAGCAAAATCTCCGTTTGGAGCCAAAATTTCGGTATGAAATTTTTCACTTTTCACAAAATAATTAATATCTTCGAAACTATTAGCATCACCGAGACGTTTAATAGCTTATCCACGGTGTTTACTTTTGGTAAAATTTGAAACCGGTAAATTTTATAGAATACGAAAAAAAAAACCGATTTCCATTAAAGATTTTAAGCCCGCCTTTAAAAATATCTCAAAAAATTTTTTTCGATTTTTTTCAAAACCGACCCAGCAAATAAAAGATAATAAAAAAATGATGAATTGTAGGGGTTCACTTGCCCTCTACACCTCCCAAAAAAATTGTACTCCCCAAAAACTCAAAATTTTTATAGGTAATGTATGTATCTCAAACAATAATTAAATTTAAAAATATTTAATATGTTAATATCAGTATTTTTTAGAAATTTATACAAGGTGTCCCGTATCGTTATGCAGAAATTTTGTGAGTGTAAAAAAGGTTCAATTCTAAGACTAACAAAAATCGCAAAATGAATTATTTAAATTTTACAATACCGAGATTTCAATGCCACATGTTAGTAAATTAAATTCAAATTGTAACAAAGAACATAATTTCTTTTTAAAATAAATTTTAAATCAATTATGTTTTAATTTAAATAGTCTTCAAGTTGAATTTTCTGTTTTGAACTTCGTAAATTTAAAAGTACTGTAACTTTTGATTTAAAAAAAATTGACCTACAACTTTTGTGTTTATTAGTCTTAGAATTGAACTTAGTTTACACTCACAAAGTTTCTGCATAACTTGTAGAATTTTTTTTTTCTACTTTAAATATAAATTAAGAACTTTCAAATTTTTAATTTGAAACGAAACACACTTGTTATTTTTCTAAAGTAAATAGTTTGGAAGTTACAAGGGTTGAAATTTAATTAATACGATAAGTTTGGTAATAGCGATTTATTTTAACGTCTTAAATGTTTTCAACTATTTGGGGTGTTTAGTGAGAAGATTATTATTTAATAAAAAACAATATATACCATGAAAAATAAATATATTACAAAAAAAATACAAAAAATAAAACGAAAAACATAAGAATATATAACATAAGAAAAAAATTCTTTACAAAAACAAACTTCAAAAATGTGTAATGCAAACATGAATTAAGTACTCAAGTTTTTGAGAGTTTCGATCTTGATGATGATTTCTTCTAGATCTGGATCATCTTCTCTCATGTCTCTCAATTTCCCTTCTGCCCTGTCAACTGCATCAGTTAATTCCGACTTGAATTTTCCTCCTTCGCTACTTTCCAAACCAATGGACGCACAGAAATTTCCCCTCAATTCATCCGGGACTGACCAGGAGTTGTAACATGCCTTCTAATTTTCAAAAATCTGTTCCAAAGGAGTTTGATTTTCCTTTGTGTCCATATACACATGAACTAGGAATAACACCATGTGGAAATTACTTTTATATTCTATCCATTTTGATGGAACGCAGGAAGTAAAGAATGGTGTTAGGATGGCTTTGCTGGTTTCTTCTGGAAGACCTAAATCGTCGAGTGTTATCGTGATTTTTCCGGAACCCGTGTAAAATGCATTTGCGACGAGGAATGGAAAGCAACCTGCAATTCTTGGTAGTGTTATTGTATTCCGAGAAACTTGAGACTGTCCTAATACTTCATGAATCATATACTTTTCTTTTAGGGTCTCTAAAAGCGGTTTGAGCCTTCTAAATTGATCTAAATGGGTCCATGTGCTACCCCTATTAGAAAATAAATCCACTAATATTTGCATGTCAGCTTCTATACTCTCCTTATTAGTGTATATATATTTCTTTATAACATCATCTTTGATGTAATCAAAAGAGAGATCAACATCATGTTCTTTGTTTATGTATGCCTTGAAGTTACTTTTTATTTTTAACCATCTTCATTGGATCGTAGTCCTGATAAGAGAATGCTAATACAACTTCCTTAAAGAATCTTTCCTCGAAGCTCCAAAGAAACTATCCCTCGCCATCAAGTATCCATTCCTTTAATTCTTCATGGGTGGAATAATACTGGATAATACCATCCCAAAAAGTTCCTTGAGCTGCCATTTAAGTTGCTAAAATTTCGTTATAAAGCAGAACGACACACTATGTTTATCAAAACTAACACTAGCTTTAAAAGCGAATATCGGACACACGACTTTAGTATTTTATTTTGAGTAGACTCAATTCCGTAACGACTTACTACTTCGATGACTTGTGGTTATAAACTGATCGAATCTAAGTCAATTTTGCCAGATCTATACCCAAAAATGTAGATACTGTGGGGTGGGGTTAGAAGTAGGAGTGGGGAAAATTCCAGAGAAAACCCTAGTAATGACTGTTAAATCACCTTAGGTACCTGGTTAAGTACCTTTAAAATACTAAATTGAAATTAAATTGGGTTTCACCAAATCAGCATATATTTAAAAACTAAATTAACTTTATATTCAAAATTTTCATAAACTTTATAGAAAATTTCGTAAAAAATCAAGAGAAAGCGGCTCTAGAATTATTCATTAAACAAAAATCATTCATTAATAGGTATCATTAATGAATGATTTTGTGTGCATTAAAAATGCTTCTTAATAAACGCTCAACGAAAAATAACTATTAATATGATTTTATAAATTTAATAGTAAATGTTTTAGTCGTTTAAAGAAAATATTGCATGTAAAATATAGGTTTATATTAAAAAAGGGATGATTTCACCCCTTGACACCCAAGTCCAGTTCATGGCACCTTTTTTGACATTATAAGTTTTTTAAATTGCAAGATAAAAACATAATTTATATTATATGTAATATTTTAAGAAAAATAGAAATAATTTTATTTTACTAACCAAAAATGGCCTTGAATAGATGTAAACTGTCAATACACATGTGTTAAGATTTATTTTTCATTTAATATTTTAAATAGTTACATTTATGTTATTGACAATTTACATCTCTTAAAGTCCAATGTTAGTTTGTAAAATCAAATAAATTATTTTTTTTTAAATATGACATATGGTATACCAAATTACTCAGAAATAAATACTGATTTCGAATATGTGTAAATCCAATATGGCTGCCATAAGAAAAAATAAGTTTGGTTCATTTCCGGTCAATCCGTTAGCGAAAAAAAATATTCATTTGTATTACTGCGTTGTACGCGAAAAATTGTCTTTATTATGTCAAAAACTTTTCTAACGTCAAATGGGACACCCTGTAAACAATAGCTAGAAACTACAATATGTTGAGTTCGTTGAATTGAATTTTAATTCCAGTTTCCAATAAAAGTTTTTGTAAATGATGGCACACAAACTTCATAAGCGATAATCCCTCAAGAAATTTTAAATAAGAACTGCATAATTAAACATTTTCTCGGATTTGAATTGAGTTTTGATTGATTTCTACTGAATTTTTAGTTTTACTAGGGACATATTTATAAAATGTTATTTATTTATAATCAGCTGTTGATAAATTATTGATAAAATAAAATGATTAAAAAAAGAGTAAGTACACTTAAGGTTTATACCTACATGTTAGGTATCACTGTAATCGGAAAAAAAATCCTCTATCGAAATAGGGGCCCTACTATCATCCCGTTTGAAAAAATAAGGATATTTGCAAAAAACGCATTTTGAAAATAATAAAAATTAATTTCTCAAAAACTGCGGAACCTATTTAAATTATAGTCCGGTCAGTTTAGCCCTAAAAATAGTAGTAAAGGTGCAAAAATTAGCTCAGAGCTAAAAATTAGTATGAATGTTCGAAACACCATTATAAATGAATTCTGAAAAGTCCCCATCGATCCCGTACCTGGAAAAAAATAAAAACATAGAGATTTCAAAACTTCAAATCGACATTGTTCGATCAATCTGCTTGCAGGTCATGTGTAGCGATTTTTCATTTTTTTGTCCCGTTTTAGCCCCATTTGCTCAACCAATTTTCTCTACGCGCCGTTTTTTATCGATATTTTTCTACGCTTTTGGAAAAAAAATCGCGACGCCGCTGGATAAAACCGATTATTTTTCTGGGTATTAAAGGAACTTTTAGCCACAATATAAGTTACGTTTCGTTAAAATCAGTCTAGTCGTTTGGTAGGTACGATTTTTTAAATTTCGTTAAAAAATGTCCAAAATTGTACCCCGATATTCAAACGTCAGAATATGAGATACAAACAAAAATTTCGAAAAAATGCTCCACTATGGGTATGTAAGTCTGTTTCCTCTTTACGTAAATGCCATTCGCGATTTTTTCCCTCCTGCTACAGTCAAAAGCTAAGCAATATTACCTTTTTGTTTTTTTCGCTAAAAAACGCGACATTTTGACGTTTTCAAAGAAAATTCGCCCTCGCCACAGGATTAACCTAGGAAGGTCGGAAATTTTGGATATAGTAAATGAGGAAGTGGGAAAAAAGGGGGCCCGATTTGGTCGTTTCGATTTCGAACCCGGCGGAGCTACGATTTTTCAAAGTCGGTGCGGAGGGCGCTCGAAAAAATCCGCGAAAAAAATGACTTTTTCGGGAGCGCTTTTGAAAGCTTTCCCGTCGCTTAAAAAAAATCATTCCGATAGGATTATAAAACAAACATTACCCTTTAAATCGAGACCGGGTTTTTGAAGTTTTTTGTTTTATTTTTTTAAATATAACACCTAATTTTTTTGTTCATAAATTAACTATATTTATACTATTTTAGAAAAGTAGTTTGTTTGTGATACATTTCTATTTTTTTTGAAATTTTTAAAAATCCCGAGTACCAAAAATATGAAAAACTAGTACGTAAGTAAATTGTTACACCCTACATATGGGATACCAAATTAATCGTATAAAAATCTTCTTTTTAAAAAACCAAGTGACCCAGCATCTTTCCATTTAAAAAAAGAGTTATTTGCAAAAACTTTACTCAAAAAAGTTCAAAAATTATTATTTCAGAAACTGCTTAAATAATTTTACAAAATACAATTTTCCTTAGGTATTTGTATTATTTGGAATGAGTTTTGGTAGTTTTTATCAACTTCGGATGAAGAAAAAAAATTTTGTTTATCAAAATATCAAAAAAAATTTAAAAAATTATAACAAACATACTCTTTTTATAAAATAATTTCATATTTTGAACAAAAAAAAAATGGGTTGATGTCACTTCCGATAATACCAGAAGTCATATTGAAAAAAAATTTAGTGCCTAAAATGTGTTTTCTTGAATCATACAACATAGTCAAATTTCAAATTTCTATTTTCATAAATAAAGAAGTTATAAATGTAACCCCTGTTTCCTTTCCTCACGATATAGTCAATAATACCAAAACCGTAAGAAACGGGAAGGTGTTTTTTTCTGAGAGGGTTGACATTTTGCAGGAGTACAGGCGAGAAAATTTTAAGACGAAAGTGTTTAAGTCACTTTTCGATCGTACCTCCCCGAAGAAAGTTATTCCACCCCGAACGAAAAATCGAGTTCATCCCTAAGTGTCCGAAATTCACCCCGAATCGCATAAAATTTTAGTATGTTATGGAGAACCAGATTCTGAAAACGACGGTTTTGACCCGGCCGAAGCTATTTATTAAGAGGGCGGAGAATCTTAAATTTTTACCCCGAAATCGAACATTTTTTGCGCGGAGCCACGAAAATGGTAGTTTTTTTCGTCAGATTTTAAAAATTCTAAATACTTCGGGAAGAGGGATGTCGATTCTAAGCGAGGTTTGAATTTTAAATTTTTCAAAGCATTCGCCTTTTTTCCGGTTTTCGTCAACTTCAACTTTGAGAAATTGCACCTTCGTCCGGTTTTAAAGGATAGCGACGAAATTGGGCTTTTATTCTCACATCCTGAGGATTTATCGGTACAATTCTTAAGTCTCTAGGTGCAACAGTGTGGCGCCACCGCGTCGAGTCGCAATGCGTACAAATTTAGCATCTTTTCGGACGGCAAAAGTACCAAATTGGTATCGCTTCGATCTCAAGATCCATCGTTGCAAAAAAACGAGTTATTTTAACTTACAAACAAGATATCCGTTATTATGGCCATCTGAGCCCTTTTTTGATATTTTGATTTTTTATATTAATTTGGGGCCTTTAAATTTGCATTTCGTTTTTCTTGCTTTTTCGACGCGGAATTTGAAAATTCGCAACTTTTGATAGGGGTCGGCTATTACGGTCGAATATTTTTTATTTTGCTGATTATATTCATATTTATGAGCAAAAAAATCGACACTTTCAAATTTACGCGCCCTTTGTTTCAGAAAAAAATCGAACGTAAAATGTTCAAAAAATAGCCCCAAAAGCACCCGGATGATTGTACCACTGGCGCCCACAGTTTCCAAAAATGACTAAACTTTTCTACCCTGCCTTATAAAAGAATAATTTCTACATCCGGTAGGGGTACGGAAGTTATGCTTAAATAAATTCGAAATTTTGATTTTTGGGGTAAGTGCCTCCCGTCGCTCCATTTTTTAACAGATTTTAAATTTTAAAAATACTCCTGGACTGCGATTCTCGAATAAATGTGATAAATTATCGCACACTTTTTCTGTCAAAAATATATTCTCCAATGTCACAATGGGGATGGAATGCGACAAATATCGAATAAAATGAGCTAGTGGGTCTAGGTTATACGGACGAACAGTCCCTAGAGAAAAGTGAAAATAAAATTTTGAGAGAAAAAGTGTGCGATATTTTTTGAATTTCGAAAAAATAATGAAAAAATGTTTTATCACTTTGCTATCTCTTATCGCTTTTGAGTTATGACTGAAAATGTAGCTAAAATAAGCAATCTCCGTTTTGACCCAAAATTTCGCTCTAAAATTATTCAATTTGCACAAAATAATTAATATCTTCGAAACTGAAAACACCATCGTGACGTTTTATGGCTGAAAATTCTCCCCTAAACCCCTCTACAGATATTCACAAAAAATAAAAAAATGGTTTAAGATTGCCCCGCCCAGCATAGAGCCATATTTGTACCAAAATTCTGTTAAAATTTTGCGAATTTCTTCCAAAAAAACTATTTAACCGGTTTTAACCAACTATTTTTTAAAACGCGTCTATCTACGGTGTTAACTTTTGGTAAAAATTTAACTTTCCTAGTTTTCCAGAAAAAAAAATAAAAACCGATTTCCATTAAAAATTTCAAGCATTAAAAATATCTCAATTTATTTTTCTAATTTTTTCAAAATTGAACCCGGACATGAAAGATAATAGAAAATGGATAAAATCCTCTAGACCACCCAAAAAAAATTTAACAACTCAAAAAAATCAATTTTATTTAGGTAATATGTACCTTAAAAAATAATTAAATTTTAAAAAATTTAATAAAATAATATCGATAATTTTTGGAAACATATTTGTACGAATTTTTGTTTCTTGATTTTAATTATTAGGCGAAATGTGAATTTTTCAAAATCAGGGATTCTAACCGTTTAAATTTTCGAAACTGTTTCGTTTAATATTTTTTTCTAAAACCGGTTCCGGTTTTTAAAAATTTTAAAAAACGGTTTCGGTTTTTAAAGGTTTCAAAAAACGCTTTCGGTTATCAGAAAAATAAACGGTTTCGGATACGGTTGCGGTTTCGGTTTAAAAAAGGTGTCTTACCTATATTTTTTTTAATTTTTATTGTAAAACCGATAGTGAAATGGTTACAAACCGGTTGGTAAAGCGGTTAAAAATCGGTTGGTAAAACGGTTAAAAACCGGTTAGAAATCGGTTAAAAGGTATTTAAAAATTTATAAAAACGGTATCGGTTTCGGTTAGTTCAAATAAAACGGTTATAACCGAACATCGATCGGTTAATAAAACGGTTCGGTTAGAATCCCTGTTCAAAATACACCTTTACTCATTTACCAGAATGCCATATTTTATGTAAAAATTCATAAATTTTCAACGAAACATCGTAGACTTTTTTTCTACTTTCTTTATACTTTAGATATAAATTAATAACTTTCAAAATTTTAATTTTAAACGCAACGCACTTATCCTTTTCTAAATTAAAATATTTTTTTATTACTTATTTGTATTATTTAAAAATAGTTTTTGCAATTTTATTTAAATTTTTTAATAAAAAATATGCAAGTTTGGAAAAGTATTTTTTTTTATAAAAAATTCGAAAAGAACTGAACGTCACGTAACCCTTTGTTACAATTGCGGATCAGGAGCACCGCTTGGAAGAAATCTAAAAAAGTTTCCTGATTTTATAGAATTTCCCCCGATGAAAAAGTGTCTGTTTTTGAAAAAAACTTTGGTCCGGTCCTGGCAAAATCCGGGGCATCAGGAGCGAAAATTTCTCGAATAAAAACGATTATGCGGATAGGCGAAGTGAAGAGTCTCCGAAAAAAATTACGAAAATTGTTTAGTCATTTTCGAAAAATCGCCGAAAATACCCTATATATCGGCTATTTTTATACCGAGCGACCCGGAAAAAAATTCAAAAATTCTACTTTTTCATGCCGAACAACCGTGTAAAATCACGAGAAACATTTACAAAAGTTAGAAGTTACTTTGAAAATTAACTGTGTTAATTTTACATGAAGGATGTCCCAGCGCTGCGAGGAAGTAACATTACTCTAAAATGAAAAAAGATATTGACATGCGGTTTTCGATAGACTGTACAAAACTTTTAAGCGCACATTTTCAAAATATTTTAATAATATACCGGGTGTCCATTTCAAGAACACCCAGTATATTATGACATTTTTCGATTCCTTATCAAAAAATAATTATACTTTTTATAAAGTTTTATGGGTCTAACTTCACTCGTTTGGCTGATATTTGCCATTTAAGCCGAAAAAAGAACCATTTTTGAAAAATCACTGCTCTAAAACAGATGAACATTTTTATATTTTGAGATGGTTTTGGTTGAATTTTTAGGAAATTTCGAGGTGTTCAGATAAAATTGTTATAAAATTTCTAGCTATTTGCATATTTTTCGCTAATCTCGTGGCAATTTCTGGTGTATTTTAATATTTATTCACAATTATAAAACTTTTATAACTTCCATGTTTGAAATTAAAATACATATTCGTTTTGCAGAATGTGCGTACGACAGGATTTGCCAACAAATGATGAAGATTTTGAAACTATTATAGTGAACTTGTTTCGATATTCTAAATTAAGAAGAGAAAGATTAAAAAAGCAGGTTTAAGTCCATTTCAAGGAATAACTGTTTTAATACACCCATGTACGTTGTTTTATGAAAATTTATGAGTTAAATGTTCTTTTTACACATATTTATAGAATATTTCAAAAATATAATATAATTTTTATATAACAATGTATTTTTTTGAAAATCCACCCTCCTTTGAATTTAAGTATGGCTTTTATTGAAATATGCAGTGTAAAATTTCTGTTTTATTGATGTTTATAAAATATTAATTTTAAGCGTTTCTATGATATTTATTTAAAATATTTAACAAATGTTTAATTTGAAACGTTTGCGCGTCAACGTTGTTGCGCTACGACCTGCAACCATTTATGAAACGTTAATTCAACGTAATTGTCTCAAAACATGGTAACGTTGCATGTTTCCAGGAAACATTTTATAATATGTTATTTCAATGTTATTTTGTTTACTGGGTTCATGTATAATCTACATTATAATCATATATAAAATATATATTATAGTCATATAAAAATAATATGTAATTTAGATATATTTTCCTATCCCCAAATTAGGCTGACATTCTGCCAAGTTCTATCCATGATTTATCTCCATATATTACATATAATTTCTTACTAAATATATATTTTTTACATAATTCATACAAGTTTTTGTTTACTGGGTTCTCTTAATTTTTTATAAAAATTCTTGAAATTGAGTACCAAATAAAAGATATAGTACGTTTAAAATTTAAAAGTAACATAAAATTCATAATAGTAAAACTTTATAATTTGGAAGCGATTCTAAAATCGAACTAATTACTTATTTCTCTAAAAATATAGAATAACTAAACTAAACTGCTTTGGTGTTCTATTAAAATAGAAACTGGTTACTGGTTAAAATTAGTTAAAACGAATATGAAAATATTTTATTAATAAACTTTTCCATAAATAAAAAAATAAAAATTCTAAAAATATAAAAAAAACATAATTAAATTCTTTGAAACATGAAAATATAAAAAAATAGTTCTAAACAATCTTCAATAGTTATTGTTATACATACTCAGCAATGACATTATTTATTAAATTAGCTGGTAATTGATCAGGGCCTTCAATACTAATAACCATGCAGCTGTTTAGAGTATCTTGACCCATTCTATTTCTTATGTTATTTTGAATTCGATTCATAGTACTATATGATCTTTCCGCTCCTGCTGTAGAAACTGGAATGGTAGCTAGTTTAATATACAATTCTTTTAGTGCCTTGTAACCAATGTTGGCAGATATTAGGCATTTTAATATGTCAATTGCGTGATCATCTTCGACTACATATTTAATATCGTTCCACACTGGATCAACTGGAACATGTAAATACCAAAGACTTCTATGTTTTCTATTGTTATACATAGACACGTGTCAATTTTTTGTGTATCTCTGGCGGCCATTTTAAAAGTGTCCGTTTTGGCGGTAAATTTGAAATATTGGATCACATAACCTATAATACTCATAAAAACTTGTCAAATTCGATTTTCATTTGATCAGAGAACATCAAAAATTAAGAAAATAACCGAGGTGAATATAGCTAACGGACACTTTTAAAATGGCCGCCGTAGTTCATGCTGATACACATTGGGGGCGCTGGTGTCTATTTTAAAATAGCTATGTTTTTCTTTATTTTACAAAAAACACCTATTTTTTCTAAATGTCAAGCGTGTCCGGTCTATGTATAACAACAGAAAACATAGAAGTCTTTGGTAAATACCCACAGATATCTTTCCCGTCATTTTCAGAAATATTTAAAAATTCTTTGGCTGTGATGAAAATTTTGAGCACATTTTAATAATATTCATATCCCCGTCGTTAAATCTCTTTTTAATTGTTTTTATCATGAGATCAATGAATTTTTTACAACTTTTATTGTAGATTCGTCTTTTTGTATAAATTCTTCGGTAACATAATTGACAACATTGTTATATGTAGACTCCTGGCACATTTCTTCCGCACAATTTGATGAAATTGTCTCCAAACGTTGTAAAGTAGACTCAACAAGTAGTGGGACTAATGATAGATGTAATGTTGCTGATTGCAATGCTGTACTAAAGTTAGCAACTGCTCCTATAGTACCTCGTGGAGTACGGAAAAATTTACTATAAAACTCTTTCCGCATTTCAAGTAGAATTCCACCGGAAAGTGATCACCAGTTTTGTGTAAATGTTCACAGGTTACAATTATTGATTTATAACACCGAAATACTGCATCAATCGATCTAAAATTGCTTAACAAGCGGACGTCAAGAGCTTGAGGAATTTTTATTACAGGGTCATTTAATATTGCTTGTTCATGATGCAACGTTTGTTCCCGTTTGGACGATTTATGAAAAAGTTTGTAAATATCTTTTATAATATGAAGCACTCGCTTGATTCGTGGAAATTTATCTTTGGCATATACCGCTGCCAAAGATAGTAAATGTGCCCGACAATGAACATAAGGAATTTCTATACCGAGTTTTACTGATAATTTCTTTCGCACTTCCTGAAAAATTGCTTGCCCCGTCAAACGAACAAGCTACTAAATTATCAGTATTTAAATTTCTTATTGTCAATTTATTAATAATTGTTTCTGTTATAGTTATAGCATCAGTTTTTGGTACTTTTGTGACAAAAAGAAACATTTCTTTAATAGATTGGTCATCATCAAAATATCGCAATAGAATTGTTAATTCCGTTATATTATTGACATTAGTCGATTCATCTGCCATTATGGAAAAATATTTGTTTTTCAATTTTTCTGAGTTTTCCCGATCAATTACCTGACTAATATAGGATAATAGTTAAATTCCTGTATTTTTTGTTATGTGTACGTCGAACGAGAACTGTTTTTCTTAATCCATTGATTGAGCATAGAATCGCGTTTTTGTAAAATTTTGATTATTAAAGGTTCGTATTTTGTCGTATGAGGAATTTCCTCTTTAATTAAGAAATAAAGACCTTCAATTAGCGCAGCAAAAGATTTTCGTCTCGCTCTTTTATGCTTTCTTCTCTGAAAAGAGTATGAATCAGTGCTGGAAAACCTAACCGGAACCGAACCCCGTTCCGGGAGGGCAAAGCCCCCCCCCGGGCAACCCCCTGGAATAATCTCCGCGTCCGCCACGGAAAATTTCCGTCGCTAGCAAACCACACCTTTATTCCAAAATAAACATACCTACTCGCGAATTCGATAACAGAATTTCGAGCTAACGATATTTTCTGTGGGAACAAAATTGAAAGCCTCGTTAAAAAAACTGGGCTGTTTCGACCCGAACTATTGGGTTATGAAATCTCGTCTACTTTCTAGAATTTTCTTCTGAGCACTTCTTTTTGGGACACCAGGTATGTAAGTAAAATACAGGGTGTCTCACTTTTTTCCAGGAATTTTTTTTAGATAGTAAATGACATTCTGAACAAAAAATTTCCTATGAACTATTATGTTTTTTCGATTTTTGTGGAATTGGGAATTTTAACTGCGTATAGAGGGCGCTATAAATGGAGGTTATTCGGTACTTGTCACTATCAAAAATTGTGATTAAAATGCATTCTTGTACCTTATATCTACATATTCATCAAAACACAAATAGATTTATTATTTAAAGCTTCAGTAAATCGCAAAAAACATGTATCAATGCATAAAATCAAAAAAGTACCGAATATCGAAGTTTATATTTTTCCACCAGAGGGCGAGCGGAATCTAAAAATTCCCAATACCCTGTATAATATTTTTTCTTATTATATTTTTTTAATTTAAATATTTATTAGAGCTCGTACACGATAGAAACAAGATTTCCAACCTAACATGACACGAATCAAGTGTGCGACGCTGAATTTTCCCACTGCTGCTAGGAACTTATGGTGGGAGGCCCTCCACTCTCGCGAAGCACACAGCAGAGAAAAGTTGTTCGCTCTTCCGCCGTACGAGAACGATAGGCCTCGCCCATTACTCAATTGCGTTGTCACAGTATAGGCAATTACCAGTAGCGACACTTCATGCAAATTACATGTTATTTGAAGGGACAATTTTTGGTGACCTTGACGATATATATATGACTCAGATACGCACGCGGCAAATTTAAATATACGTCACTTTTTCTAACCATAAAAATGTAACATACATTTACAAAGTTTTGATTAAAATTGAAGTTTTTAATGATTTTGACAAGCTTAAATGTAATAATATACAGTTTTCATCAATTATTACATTAATTACGGTATTTAAATTCAAATGGCGACGCCTATAAAATTATTTTGATCATAGAGAAATGTCACCATTTGTAATTTGCAGTTCTAAACTCAATGGTACCAGATACGCACCATAGAAATGGTACTAGGTTAGACACGGGAGAGTGTCGCTACTGGTAATTATTTATACTGTGGCGTTGTTCAGACCATAGAGAAATAAATATAATAAGAGACATCTATTGCACGTTAAAAAAAGGAAACACCCCAATCAATAGCGCCCCCCCCCACGCGGGGACCAGAACTAAATTTGACAGCTACTAAAGGCGGGATTTTTAAATTTCATATTTAAATATTTACTTTCAATAAAATTAAATTTAAAATTCTTATTGGACATCTTTAATTAAAATATTACTTAACATCTAATAAAATTAGTTAAAGATGTGCATTAATAATTCCAAATTTAATTACATTTAATTTTGTCGAAAATAAAATTAATATTCAAACTTATTTTATTGATATAAGTTTGCAAATATTCTATTTTAAATAAAAATTATTGAATTGGAGGCTTAAATTGAATAACATGATTATTTTGTAAATATCAATATATTATAATTATTTGAAAATTCTATATTTTACAACATAATTTATTTAATTAATAAAACACAGGTAGAGTTTGGGAGATGAGTTTTACTGACTTAGGCAAATCTAACCATTTTATGCGGTAGAAGTAGATTTATAGATTGGGAAGGCTGAAAAGAAAGTATATTAAAGTAATTAATAATTTTTTTGTATGATTGTGCTTACTTACATTACTATGATTGGTGTTGTAATTAAGGTTGAAGAACTCTCTAGTAGAGCTTCATCTACAAATAGCTGGAATCTACGGCAATAATGATTCATAGGTAAATTTATTGGTATGTAAAAATATTTAACTGGATTGCTTCTTAGTTTGATTAATTCAAATTTCAAAACTAAAATGTAAATGATGTGTACTAAAATTTACAGTTTATTAGTACTTTGACGTTTTAGTTGGCTACGTTTAAGCTATCAAACAATTTATTTACATGAATTATAAAATCTGTGCTATATCTAATAATTCTGGTGGTAAACTCTTTAATTTTACTAAAGCTGCCATAGTAGTTGTCATGTGGCACCCTAAAGTTTTTGCTGCAATGCTAACTTTCATTTTTAGGCTCCTTTTTTTTCTAAATTAAAATAATTACGAGAAATTTTATATAACAGCTATAGCGAGGATCTGATTTATCAATGTCATAGCAAACTATAATATCTAGAAATTTAGCAACTTTATTATTACCGAATTTTATGTTATATTTAAACAAAGCGTTTCTTGTTAATTTCAATAAATGGGGAACATCATAAAATATAAAGTGCAACTATATCTTGGCCATTAACTTTAAAAATTGGTTCATTACAAATATTATCACGATTTTCATTTATCAAATAGTTTATAGCTCCTCTGTTTGTTGCCCCCATATTACAAACTGTAGATGCTACACGAAAACCAAAATTTTGTAACTCGGTTATAATTTCTTTTAATATTTCTACTAGATTTTGTAAAACAATATGCTATTGGCTGCTTCCATTGACTAAATAAACCTTGAATTACAAAAACTAAAGCATGATCGGCTGGTTTGTTGTTACGTCCCAAAGACCCTAAATCCTCATAACCCACAGACATATCTTTTTTTGGCATTATAAGTAAAGCCCTTCGATAAAGCTATCTCATCGAAAGCTAAACAACAAAGACTTTTTCCCCTTGTATTTAATTGTGAAACCCTTATAACCCCAATTGACTTTAAGGTAACATTGTTATTTATTGATTTTTCTAAATTTTGATTACTGTTGATTTGTTGTTGGTCACATACGAAATTATTATTTTCAATATCTAAATTTTTTAAAGTGGATTCAGAATCCAATTGAACTTCTTCATCTAATTTAGCTTTTTTACAAGGATTTTCTAAATTTGGTATATTTGGCACTGCAAATTTACTAAGCTTTGTATTTAACGAACTAGTAAAACTATTCGCTTCAAAACGATCTTCACATAAATGATATTGATTTAATTCTTGCCTACTTAATAATTATGCACTAAAATCTAAAATTTAAAGCCAGGATAAACATCTTTCAGTAAAGGCAGAAAATTTTAAAAAGTGTTACTTTGGAAAGAAGGATCTCTAATATTTTTAAAATAAATATTATCACAGTTGGGATATCTACATCTAAATTTTATACTCCCTGAAAATGCCATTATTGTACTACGTATTTTTCTTACCTTAATTAAATATCTCTTTACTCTTTATTACTAATTTTTCCACAGTGGTATTCATTTAAAGCCATATATTTAACATAAGAAAAATGTAATAATTGATTTTTATATATTTCCAAAGGAATAAAAATTAATTTATTATAATATAATGGTTTATAAAAAAAAATACTATAATTCAAGTTCAAATCTAAATCTCATCATCCGAATTTGAGAAAATAACAACATGTTCATCATTTTCGTCAACTTCAACTTCATCATCATCATCATCTAAATCATTATCGAAATGTCCTGAATCGTCTACGTCTGGAGGTTCTTTTGGGAATTGTTGAAATTTCTTCTTCGGCATTTTTCGCTTGCTGGAGATTATCGGATCGGAACTTAATAAGAAAAAGTTTAAAATATCAGTGTTTGTTTTTTCTCGACTGCTTTTTCTGCTGTAAAATTCTCTGCTCTTTTTGAAGTCCTTGTTCCTAGCTTCCTGCGCTTCCTCTGTTAATTGTTAACTGTTAATTTCTTAATTAAATCTAAATCTATTTTTGTAATTTCAGCAGAAACCACTGCATTTTTGAAAAAGCGCCTAGCTGTATTTCCATCGTTCGTATTACCGAATCCAGGTTTAGGTTTATCAACAATTAAACCACAACGGTCTTTAAATTGTTTTTGAATTAAAGCCTTATTTTGTGATTCGATTTCCTTGTCTTCACTTCCCCGAGCTTGCCACTTTCTTATGGGTAATTTATAAGCCAGATGCAGAAGACATTCAAACATTCGAATCCACCCATGTAATACAGATAACCCGAATAACAAATGTTCTGGATTTATTTTTTTCAAGATCATATCCTCGACATTATTAAATTGATTTGAGGTTGCACCACATATATAACATTTTTGAGTCGAAGTTGTTTCAGTAAGCGCATCGCATACTTTGCCATCAACCATAGTAAATAGTAAAGATTAAATTATGACTTACTTCTGCTTGGCGTTTTTGTATTCTCGCTTTGCTTTTTTGAACATTTTTTATTTGTTCGTCTACCCTTTTTTTCTCTGCAATTGACACTATTGTGGATTCCCGTAAAAATTCTATTTTCAAAGGCCTACAGAATCTTGTAGATCCAGGCCGTGGATTTTGCCAAATAATTTTTCCTCCACAAACGAGGCGAAGAGAAACAATACATGTTAAAAAAACAGCCGAATCGCTTGCTTCAGAACTATAAAATGATTGTTTATAAGAACTATGTCCTGAGGAGCCATCAAATCCCCATTTAGATATAAGATGTAGTTGCGAAAGTTCATCATCCTTAAGAGAATCAATAACAGGTTCCACGGCTAAAAGTAAGCGCTCTACAGTGTGATTCAGCAAAGCTTGCAAAGAAACTAGAGCACAAGTTTCTGTTACTTGTATGCCTTTAGGATAGCAGAGTTTCTTTGCTGCTTGTACAACTTTGTACGAGGGAAATTTTTCGACCTTATGACGTCATATTGGTACCTCGATAATTTTGCTTCCACCAAAACAGCTAGAGCATCTTCACCTGATAAAAGCTCTTAAAAGTTTTCTTAAATGCATTCATATCTTTTTTTGCCTGTCCCGGACTTTCCATAATTTCTTTTAATTGTTTTGAGGCTTCTAAACTTCCTTGGGCTCTCAAACTCATTTGGGTGGCATAACTTAAAATAGATGTCGAAGTAGAATCCCTTAAGTTTTTAGTTTTCTGGCGTTTTGATCTCTCAGAACGCAATTCAAAAGAAATTTTTGGGCGACCATTTTTTTTCTCTATATATCTATTAAATGAAATCGAAGTATCCAGCCAGTTCATATTCTTTTCTGAAAAGATATAGTGTACAGAACAAAGTTGCAAAAAGTAGCACCCAAAATAAGCAGTTTTATAATTAGTATCAATTCATTGATATAATAGAACAATAATCGTAGCTCGGACTCACTTGGAACATAACTAAAAAGACAAATGTTTCATTAAAAAACATAATAATAGAAATTCTTGTACGAATTTAAAGTACAATTGAAAGAATTACCCTAAATATACCGACCCCAAACAAACACTCGAAAGAATGGCTTTACAAGCAAGCTTCATTCCAGCTAACGCTAAGCTTCAAGCTTACGCAGCTCGATTTAAAAGTGTTAAGGACAATGAGGACGACCCGACCGCTTCAATAGTTAGAGACGTGTACCAGACGTTAAACATTAATAGCAACATTAGCCAGTCAATTGGAACGCAATTTCAAATTGATCTAATTAATGACCAACGCTTTATAATGAACTACGTATTATACAATCTCAAACGACTAGATATTAAAGATCTAGCGAAGAAAGAGTCATACTACTCATTATTTTCTGCTGCAGGATACTGCATGTTCATATTTAACGCACATTGTATGTTAAATGACCTGAACAGGAAAGAAAATACTTCCTACTATGCTGAAGAACTCAGCCATAAACACTACGGTTATCAGTTTCTACAGAGACTCAACGGATTTTACATCCCTGCTTTTATGGAACCGATACTCAAATCGAACGGACAATGCTGTATGCTACGCAAGAAACAGGTTACTATTACCTCAACCCTTGCCGCAACACGATGGAATCACGACTTTGGAAGAATCATGCCACCGCAAATCTTCTTAACCGCACACAACCTCCTCGCGACCCAGCGCCCGAACAATGACCCTGAAAGCACACTAGCCACCTTACTTTGTAGTGAAATCATAAATTACGCAGGAAAACCCTTCTGCATTGCCAACTTCTTAGGAGCAAGAACTCCCGGAACAAACGGCCCCGCCACATACCAAAATTGGGTGTATCAATGCTTCAAATCATTCTACAATCCAACGGTTACCAGAGCGAATCTGCAAAAGCAGACACTTAGTGATTTCAACATCCCCTTGTACACTACAACAGCCGAGACCTTCAACCCTTACGAATACCTCCTCATCGCATATGAAGACATCTACCGTGACACGGAAACGATGATGACAGCACTGTCAAATCTTATGCACGAATCAGGCTTAGCTACACTAACCCTGGACAGTATTATCAGAGATGAAGAAACCCGCAATATACTCGATTGCACAATCGAAAGCCCCACCCTCCCAACCTGGCACGCACTAGCCGTACCAGCGAACGACGACAAACTTGTCGAACGCGCAACAGCAGCCCAGTTTGCAAGAACTATACACTACATGGCTCCTAAAGCACGACACACCGACACCATTGAAATTCCCGAAGAAATCGACTACGATCTAAACTACTTACTCGCAGACGTCGAAGCATTTAATGCTCAAAAGGATCCCACCCCCGTGAGACCCTTCCTAGCCCGTGAATACGTCACACCCCGGTGCTTATTATTCCAACCAGATGAACAGAATGAAGATAACCTCCTCATGACCGTCACCCTCGGAATTAAAATCGAACAAAACATCATTGATGGATTTGTCTCCCCCTTACCTGACTACACGTTAGAACTAGGACATTCAAATTCACAGTACCTTCCTGGCAGCATACCTGCCAATAAAATCCAACCCATACGTGGAATTGAAGAAGAAAAGTACGTGATGCTATTTAGAGATGAATCACTTGAATATAGAAATGGCTTTGCCATTAATTTTATATCAAAGAACATCTTACCGATTTTCGATTCTCAAAACGTCAAACGCCTTACAGACGTACGCCCTCATTTTAGAGAGGAAACTAACCATTCAGACCTAAAATATGGCTTCACCTACAGCGCGTGGATCAACGGAACAGACCCAAACTTTGATAGCGATATCATACATGGATGGAGTTCATACCGCCACATCTCGACAAATGATAGACCAGCAGATAAAGATGTTAATTTTTATCTTTCATTCAGACCATTCTATGGACTAAATGTCACCCTCACTGGACTCGAAAACCCATCATTACTTATTCCAAAATAATACCACATCTAAAATAGAAACACCACGGCATCCAAATCACGCCAATTTTCCATTTTCTTTGTATTATATAGTTTAAATAGTTTTACCTAATCCAATTAGATAATGCAGGGCGGTCAGTACACATACCCATACCCATCTCCCCCTGACCGTTGATGTGTAGCGACGTCACATTTCCCGAGCTTACGAGATGAGGCCACGAACAACAGCCAGATGTGCTAAAAACCGCAGGGTAGTAAATTATTAACTTACGGGAAATGACACTCCCGCGGATACCCGAGTTAACCACTCAAAGTGCTGGCAGCTCTTGAGTGTGCAAATATTGCTGTACGTACAAGAAGGCATAGATATTCAGGTGGTACGGGGGATCAGGTCGACCCTGTTCGGAACCACCGCGTCCGACCTGTCGCACAGACTGTAGGTGAAGCAAGTGGCACCTCTGTGCGGTCTGGCTCCACAAGAACGGCTAACGACCAAGGAAATAGGAGTAATAAACACATTGATACCCCGGATGCTAACAACGTTGTTGAGAATAATACACCTCGACCCGTCTTAGCACCTAGACCTAGGCAAAGAACGAAATGGACTCAAGAGATTAACGAGTATATCGTTCGATGCTATTACTTAATAACTAAACTAGAAACTATCTCGACCAAGTATAGTGAAGAACTACACCGACAAGTTCTAGAAAAATACCCACAGCTAGAAGGAAAAACTATCCAGAATATACTGGACCAAAAAAGATCAGTAATGCGAAATAACAGATTAACCGCAGATAATATAAGTAATATCAAGAAGGAAGTAGCACAAGAGCTTGGTATAGTTGAAGAAGAGGAAAGTGAACATGAACAGCAACTAGACCAATCAACAACAAGAACAACCGAAAAAGAAGAAACGGAGATCGAAAAAGAATTAATGCGCAACTTAATTATGTACGAGGTTATAGATCCCACACGAAGGCCAATATTGCCTAAATTATTCATCAACAAAAAATCACTGGCAATTGTGAACGAGGTTAATGTAGAAATGGAAAAAATAGCTAAGGACAATATGACATTAGACGAATTACACTTATTGATATATTGTGGAGCGGTAACAACATTAAAATTAAACAATCAGAAAATAATAACAAGAGAAACAAAGAGCACAAAACAAAAAAAGAAGAAAAATACGAATCAATGGGAAGAGAGGTTTAACAGGAAAGTAATGAAATTGAGAAAGTCGATAGGGCAGATAGAAGATTATATAAGAAAGAATAGCCCCAGTAACAAATTGCAAAAGAGTATAGAAAGAATTATTAAAGAAAACAAAAATGCAGAGATACAGGATATCAGAGAAATAAAAGAGCTTTTAAAGCAGAAACTATCAGCCACGACATCAAGGTTAAGAAGATATAAGCAAAGTAATCAAAGAAAACAGGATAATAAAATGTTTAATCAAAATGAGAGAAGGTTCTACAAACATATTTCACAAAAGAAAAATAATTCTCAATTCGAAAAATCTTTAGATAAAACACCAAGTATAGAAGAGTTAAAAGAATTCTGGTCTAATATCTGGTCAGATAAAACTCAACATAAAAATTCCACTTGGATCTCAGAGGAGAAACGAAACATGAGGGGTCAAGTAAAGAACATGCTCAATTGGAAAGTTAGTAAGGCAGACGTAGTTAATGCTATAAAAAAAACAAGTAACTGGAAATCCCCAGGGAGCGATAGTATACATAATTTCTGGATTAAAAGGTTTACATCAACACATGAAATACTTGCCACCATACTAAACTACTTGTTAAGCAACCCCGGAGAAATGCCAGATTTTATGACAAAAGGACTAACTTACCTGATTCCCAAAACAACACCGTCAGTAGCAGACCCGTCTAAATATCGTCCTATAACTTGCCTACCAAATTTGTATAAAATACTAACATCAATAATCGCTGATAAAGTGTATAATCACCTTGAAACTAATAATTTATTAAATGAGGAACAAAAAGGGTGCAGAAAATTATCCCAAGGTTGCAAAGAGCAGCTCATTATCGACGCGGTTATTACTGGAGATGCTAGAAAAAGAAAAGAAACACTGTTCGTGGCCTACATAGACTATCAGAAGGCGTATGATAGTGTTCCACATTCGTGGCTAATAGAGGTACTAAAGATCTACAAAATTCATCCAATTATTTGCAGCTTCTTAGAGAAAGTCATAAAAACCTGGAGAACATCACTAGTGATAGCATCGGAGAACGCTAATATTCAAACAGGCCTCATAAAAATAGAACGTGGCATTTATCAAGGAGATGCGTTAAGTCCACTTTGGTTTTGTCTAGCCATGAAACCTTTAAGCGCAATGCTAAATAAAGGGAATAAAGGCTATAAATTAGCTGAATCTACTACAAACATCAGCCATCTGCTGTATATGGACGACCTCAAAATATATACCTCGTCAAAAAAATACTTAGACAACTTGATAGCAACCACTAAGAAATTCAGCGATGATATTTACATGAAATTTGGTCTGGATAAATGCAGAACAGCAGCTATGAAAAAGGGGAAATGGGAAAGTCATGAAGGTTTTGAAATTAGTAAAGAAGAAAACATTAAGAGCATGGACAGAGAAGAAACGTATAAGTACTTAGGTTACAAACAAGATCAAGGAATAAATCAAGCCTTAGCCAAAAAGGAAATAACTTCATCTTATCTAGAGCGCCTAAAGATAATTCTAAAAACTCAATTATCGGCCCGAAATAAATGCAAAGCTATAACAACGTACGCTGTATCAATCCTCATCTACAGTTTCGGAGTACTTAATTGGACGAACACGGAACTAAAGGCACTTGACATTAAAACTAGAACAGAATGCACAAAACATCGAATGCATCATCCCAAAAGTGCACTAGAAAGAATTTATTTACCACGAAAAGAAGGTGGAAGAGGAATGCAAGAAATTTTTTCAGCTAATAAGACACAAATAGCAAACCTTCGAAAATATTTTAGGGAGAAGGCGGCAACAAGCGAACTACATCAAGCTGTGATACGTGCAGATAAAAGACTAACTCCATTAAACTTAAATGATGATGAGATGAACCCAAACACAGAAATTACAACAACTGCTGAAAGAATAGAAAAATGGAAGAGCAAACCACTGCATGGTAAATTCCCAACACTTCTTGAAAACGAAGGTATCGACGTAAAAGCTTCCCATGCCTGGCTGAGTAATGGATCTATTTTTGCAGAAACTGAGGGTTTTATGATATCCATTCAAGACCAGGTGATTGCAACTAAGTACTATCGTAAGCACATCCTAAAAGCTGCAGATATAAAAGATGATAGATGTAGATTATGTCGAACAAGTGGAGAGTCTGTTGACCACATTATAAGTGGCTGCTCGGTGCTTGCTCCAAAGGACTACACTGAAAGGCATAACAATGTGTGTAAAGTAATTCACCAGCAAATTTGTAAAAAAGCAGGTATATTCGTAGAAGAGCAACCTTACTACAAATATGAACCAAAAAAGTTCTTGGAGAATGACAAGTTTAAGATCTACTGGAATTGGAAGGTTATAACAGACAGACACATACCTCACAACATCCCAGATATCCTAGTGGTTAATAAAATAAATAAAATCACTTACATAATCGATGTAGCAATACCCCTAGCAGCTAACATAACAAAAAAACACACTGAAAAAATTGAAAAATACCTACCTTTAGCTGACGAAATAAAAACAATGTGGCAACAGGAATCTGTCAAAATAGTACCTGTTGTGATAGGAGCCACTGGAGAAGTCCCTAAAAAACTCTTCGAAAATCTAAAAGAAATAAACATCAATGATAATACTTACATAACACTTCAGAAAATAGTAATCCTTGGAACCTGTAGAATAGTTAGAAAGGTATTAGGAAATAGTTTAGGTTAAAGAATATTTTCTTACCTTGTTTCTTTATGAAACCGGTAAAAAAAAAAAAACAAAAACGGGAGAAAGGCCCTGAAAACGAGAAGAAAAAAAAAAAATAATTATACGGACATTTATTATTCCTTTTTTTTTAAATTAGATGCAATTAAATAATATTTATCATTGATAAAATATCACTATATACCAGAACTTAAAGAATACATGGTTAAATATTTCAAGATTTGTCACTGTCAGAGAAATAATAGACATTAAACTGTCTTTAAAATCACTCGCGAAAAATACATTAAGTTTTGCCGAAACTCGCCAATTTCAGCAGGCTC
Organism: Stenus bimaculatus; assembly: GCA_963971135.1. Classification (NCBI taxonomy): domain Eukaryota; kingdom Metazoa; phylum Arthropoda; class Insecta; order Coleoptera; family Staphylinidae; genus Stenus; species Stenus bimaculatus. The sequence goes on along the minus strand of OZ020182.1, from coordinate 38,730,756 downwards.
TAGGAGGAAGGGGATAAGTCAGATTGAGGCGATATGCTAAGAAATGTCAGAACAGGATATATAGATATAAAAAAAACACGAAATTTTAATATTCGCCTATTTTCATTTCTTTACTTATTGCCAGGTTTTGTGAACATCTGCCCCACTGTGCGACGGTCAAAAAATTTAAAATAATTCAACCGTCCGACGATTATGAAATTAAAATAATTCAACCGTCTGAAGCGTCTCAGTTTTTTACTTAACAAACCTTGCGTTCGGTCAAGCTTACCGTGCATTACCGTGGCGTGGAGTTAGAGTTCTCGTCAGTAATTATGTAGGGTAGGTCCCGGGTTCAAATCCCACTTTAATTGCATTTTATTGTATTTTTTGTCTTACCGAAATTAAGTTAAGTTTGGTTCTGTTTAAAAACGATAAAAGAAACTTTTTAATGAATCATTGGTGTAATTAACTTTGTTATTAATTTATTTTATTTGAGTGAAAGTATAAAATATAAAAAGGTGATTTTTTTTTGTTTTGGTGAAATTTAATTATAAAAGGGTGACTTTGATTCGGGTTAAGTTAAGACGGTTGAATAATTTAAATTTCTTAACCGTCGGACGGTTAAATTATTTTAATTATTTGACCGTCGGACGGTTGTAAATACAGTACCTAACAAAAATCACATAATTAGACCATAAAAATAACTCTGTAATAGAAATTTAAGAAACACCAGAAGGCACTTGCCAATAGGGATAAGTAATAAAATCATCAGCTTTAATACAATTAAACACCGAAAAATAGTTATACAGGGTGAGTCGGGAGGAGTACGTCAAACTCCGGGTTCGTATTCTACACGTAAATATAAGGTAAAAAACCAAAATGTTATCCATTTTTTGTTACTTTTCGAGTTATAGCCTTTTAAAAATGTAAGCCGGCAACACATGCATAACTGTTTTCTTGGACGATGGATTGATCGTGGTGGTTTTAATTGCCCCTCAAGGTTCTCAGACCTTCCACCATTAGAATTTTGCTTATGGAACTAGTTAAAAAAAAAGTTTTTTAAAGAAACGTTGGTGTTTAGGATGCCTAATTCGACATATTTTGAATGATGCAGCTCTAATAAAAGAAAAAGCAATTGGAACTTAGAAGCTCAATGGCTATAGTGTTTATAGAAGAGCACAAACATGTTTTCAGTCATGTGGGGAAATCCTTTAAAATGTTCTATGAATTAAAAATAAGCTAAATGTGCTGCTACTTAAATTATTAAAACGCCGTAACCCGAAAACTAATAAAAATTGAATAACAACATTTTGATTTTTATACCTTGTATTAACGTGTAGAATACACTCCCGGAGTTTGACGCACTCCTCCCTACTCATCCTGTATTTATAACCGTGCTAAATAGTAATAATAAATGTAATAATTCATAAATATCATTTATTGATGTATGATATTTGTGAAGAAAAATGGGAGGTTATGTAATATGTAAATGTAAATAACCACAAGCAAAGCCAAATATCCATTCCACTTAACATTTCGACGGTAACGTGGTCGTGTATGTCTTTAGTGGAACGCACTGTATGTTGCTATTTAAAAAAAATCAAGACGGCTGCCGTGTCAAAAATCCGGGCGATAAAAACATATTTTTTCATCTTAAAATATTTGTACCAATTTTGATCGCACCAAATTTCAAATTATATATTATCCAGCCATATAGGCATGGCCGCTTTGGTTCCATACATAAAAATCACCCTGTATAATGACCTAGTTCATAAAATTATCACTTCGGAATACGTTCGTTCAACCTTAACTGATACTTGATACTTTTTATTTTCAAGATAACTCATGTTGGGCAGTAAATCAATTCAAGTTGTATATGGGTAAAAAGAAAATAGACTTTTTATAAAACTAGGCCAATGCCCCCCTTAATAACCATATTTTGAATTTAAACATTAATCTGTGATTTTATATTTTAAATGTTATTCTAGGTAATGCAGTGCCTGATGATGACACATCATATGATGATTTCATCCCAATACAGTTGGATGCCGAAGATCCGGAAGGAGAGCACTAAATGTACCAGACAATTTTTTTGAGTGTTTATTTTTGTGACTTTTTCTACTATTTGATGCCAAAGATTTTCATAAACTTGTAAAATTAGATTAGGTTTTTAGTGTAGTTATTATCTTAATATCGGTGGGTTTCGATAAAGAGCACTAAATGAACCGGACAATTTTTTTGAGTGTTTGTTTTAGTGATTTTATCGCAATACCGTTTGGTGCCCAGGATTTTGATGAAGACCACTGAATTAAGATTTATCTTATTAATACCATTGTATACCTCAAATTTTTATTGAGAGCACTATATGAGCTATGAACAGTACAAAATTTAGTGTTATAATTCTTAAATCGTTCAGAATGGGGTCCTATTGTAATCAACTAATCCAGAATATAAACCATTTATAATTTTACTATTATTTCAAATATAATTGTTTTTTGGACAAAACTCTTTAATTAGGTCTGATAGTTATTACTTATTAAAATTAGTGGACGTTTTGGATAACCGATGGTCATTTTATCCATTATTATCTTGACAATTTAAATGAACAAGAATGTATTTTTAATTTTTAAGATGTTTATGCACTTATTCTTTTATAATCTTTAAAATTCTCGAAATAGGGTCCTATCCTCTGAATACTTATTTTTATTTTAACCCTGAATATAAACCATCTGTAATTTTATTATTTCCAATCTTGTGCGATTGTTTTTTGAATAGAACTCTAGTATTAGCAGGTCATGCACAGTTATTATTTGTTAAAATTTGTACAAATTACAAATGTTCTCCCTTTGTTTTCCGTTTTCCTGCTTCGCAGGCTTTTAAAAGACGTCAATGTACGCCCATAAACCGAATTAATTAGCGGCTTTAGCTAAGCGATCTCCCTCTTGCGGTCAAGTTTAAATTTTCATTTATTTTGCCACGTTTGTAACCTCACTATTTTAATCGCGAAAGCGCTTGCGCCCCAACGAAAATCAGAACCAGATGTAGATCTAACCTCGAAGTATAAGCATTTTGGCTCGGCTGAAAATCGTTCATCCAACAAGCGGCTTTTTAATATCAAATCTCAGTAAGTATTATACTGTTAAATTACACAAAATATATTTTTAAACCGTACTTAAACATTTGATTTAAAATTCTTAATTATATTTGAACTAATAATAAATAGGAAATAAGTACATTAGCAAATAAAATTTTAATGCTTTAATATTCTCTTGGTGGCTTATTTTTCGCCATTTTTTTTGTTTAAATCGACTTTAAATGTTGTTTTTTTATTGTTTAATATATGTTAGAGCATTAATGAGTTTATTGCAGTAATTGAGGGTGTCAGATTCGGATGACATATTATTTATAACCAAAGTGTCACGAATATTCATTTTCAAATGGAAATTACCTAAAGATTTTAAATATTTTTTACTATTTTATGTGGACTCTGAAATTTTGCTTATATGCTTCTCTTGCACTAGTTTTACGGGGTTGCTATAATTTTTGTAAATATTGAGTTGCCATTTTGACTTCACAAGTATCGTGCAACTCATAAAGTCCCAAAAAGTTATTATTACTTAAAACTACTTCCTAACATTGAGTACATTTCGGCAAGACGAACAAAGGGGTAAGATTGAAGTTGTGTCTGTGAGCTCTATAATGTTATTTTGGTGCTGACACTGTGCGAGGTGTTATCTTTCTTGGATAAATAAATTTCGAACTTGTTATGCAATTTGGTATCAATTAATGTAAATGCATGATTGAAAACGCCTTAAGATTTAAATAAACTAATAAGTGTCATTCAATGAAAGAGTTTATATCGTAATTAACAAGGCACGGGTCAAAACATATCGATAAAAAACACAAAACACCAGAGCCGGATCTACACATTTTGTCACCCTGGGCAACATGCAAACTTCCCTATAAGAACTTTCGGACATAATACGTCCAGAACTGCCACTATGATGATTAATATACAGGGTGTCCCATTTGACGTTGAAATAAAAAAGTCATAACCATATTTTGAAAATCGCATTTTGTTCCCTTTTCAAGATAGCGCAGGAACAATGCGATATTCAAACGTTTTGTCTACGAATTATTAATATACGAACAAATCTTATCCATTTAACCGACTTTCTATCTCCAATAATAACAAAGGTACACATACGGTCCAACGTCAAATGGGACACCCTATATTATATGTTATCAAACATGAATTTTTGTGTGTAGATAATGATGCTAATATCATTTGAAACCTCTTTATCACTTGATACACGTACCTATCTGCGGACTAATAAATAAAAGTTTCTACCTAGTCGTGTTCATTAGGAGACACATATCTGACATCAGATCGACGAAAACATTTTGCCTTCTTTACAATACTACAATAAGATCTCACTTAGAATACACCAGTTTCATATGGTTACCTTGGCAGGCTGGACTTGCTAATAGCCTGAAAAAGGTACAACGCCGGTTTCTGAGACTGCGAAACAAGCTTCATACTTGAGCAATGGATGTAAATTATTAATTATGTAAAATCCTTAGTCTCCAATCTTTAATATCCTGTAGTATGATGCTTATGTACAAATTGGTGAATGGTTACATAGATTGAACTAATCTCCTACATCTGATCAATTTTCACGTACCATTAAGATTTTTAAGAACCCTATATTTAACCCTATATTTAACCAACTGTGGAATGAACTCACTTGATTCAATCTCTTCTTACAAGGATTTTGTCACTACACATAAAATAAATATTAATCATGAAACGCAGCATCCATCGCTCTACAGCTGGTGTAATTGCTTCTTGGTATGGCTTACCATTTGAAGATGGATCTAAGGATTCTACATTATCGATTCCAAACTTTATTTTGTCATAAATTTTCGATTTTTATTTTCAAAAATTAAATCAGTAAATGCATGCATGGTAACGGAGTTGAGTTTACTCCGTTGCTCTTATATTTTAGATGCGTTTGTAAGATTATTTTGTTTAGAAAAAATAGTTTCTGACTAATTTTTGTTTTTATCAATTTTACAGGTAATCTTATTCAAGAGAATAAATATGGATAATAACGAGGAAACTCCTAGATTATCTAGATCATCCAGATCTGCATCCCTTGTTAGCATGGATAATAAATGTACGCTCTAGTTTATGAGTTACAAATTAGGGAGCACTTAAAAATAGTTCTCTAGTCCTAAAATACTTAAGAGGATAGTCGGCAAAATGTGTAATTTCTCTGTCCCTTGGAAATGCGATGGGCAAATGAAACATATAACAGTGCGAAAGAGATACCACTAGAATTTTAGGAAAATCGTAGGTCATTATACGGGCGTTTTTTTTTTAATTTTTAAAATAGTTTCCTAATAAGTTTGTAAATTGAGCCTTAAAGTTGCATATTTTTGGACGTTTTCAACGTAGTGAAAAAGTGAAATAAAAATTAAAAAGTAAAAATAACTCTTCATGAACTATGGAATCGTTAAGCAGTATACCTATAATTTCACCGACTATCTTCTTAAGACTCCAACCGCAATATTTTTAGCTACAGTTAGAAAATAGTTTCTCGTAGAGTTTATATTTAAATCGTCTAATTTTGATCTCAAACATATTTGGTATCTTTTGGTATTAACACATTCGCACCAGATGACTTGTATACAAGTAATTTGAATTCCTTACCAAAAAAACGGATGACTAGAATACTAGTCATTTGAATATCTTACCAAAAAAGGATACTTAGATCGTAAGCAATCTTTTGAATTTTTTGCTAAAAGTCTGCAAAAATCATACTTCTCGGGTCTGCACTAGTTTAATGATAATTTATACCGGGGCAAAATGGGTTAATGAAAAAATTATCAATAATTTATAACGAAATGAAAATATTTCAGCAGTGGGAGCTAATCAGCGGGTATCACCTAGACAATTGATACATGCATTAAATATGTTGAAAGAATCAATAGAGCTTGATGAATCAGCAATACCCACAACTTCACGTGCACCAAATAATGAAGTGGTCGAAGAAGTTGAATTGGAAACTTTTGGATTCTATGGTAATACTTTTGATTATTTATGTTAGGCTTAAATATTAAGTCAGGTAACAGGTAACTTAGTTTTCTTTCAAAATTTCTTAATAGCAAATGAACATTGTATAACGCAGGGATTGTAAGCTCCTATTAAAAAATTGGTCTGCGTTCGAAAATTCAGAGTGATAGGTAAGAGTTACGCTAAACCGTTCGAAAAGCCCATTTCGTGTTATCTTTACTTTACGAACACTCGGATAAAAAACATGTATTAAATATGTTGAATGAATCAAGAGGGCTTGATGAATCAGCAATACCCACAACTTCACGTGCACGAAATAATGAAGTGGTCGAAGAAAATGAATCGGAAACTTTTGGATTCTATGGTAATACTTTTGATTATTTATGTTAGGCTTAAATATTAGGTCAGGTAACAGGTAACTTAGTTTGCATTTGGTAATTAAGGCTCCTTTCATTACCTGACTTAATATGAGTTACCAAACGAATGGAAATTTCCGTTTTGAAATTAGAAAAAAGCTTAAATATTTCATTTTTAACTTTTAGCTCCATCTCATGAATCTGATGGACAGGTTTCTGATACTACCCAAGGGAGCTTGGATGTCTTATACGATCCAAAATCTCAAGTTAACTTTTTATCGGTACAATATAATGATGTACCAGAAGAAATTCAAAATGATCCTGTCCAGGAAAATAATTTCGAGGGTAAAACCATTATTTTTGTTAATACAAAAGAAATCTATAATTTCCAATTTTCTTATAACTTTTAGAACCTACTCAAAGTTGCTGTTTCAAAATGTTTATAAAAAATTATTGTCAAATCATTTAATGCTGATTTTTTATTTTAAAAAGCTTTTTATGAAAGATTTAGTTCTTAAAAAGTTATAAAAGTAGTAGTAGCTATGGGGGTTCTACACTTATTTTTTTTTTTCCAAGTCCGTGACCTTGGGGGATAGTCGTCGAATTGTGCGAGTATGTATGACCTTGGGTAGATAAGGTTGGGTGTGCGATGTCTGCTCGTGGATCTTGCGGTTTTGTCTGGAGACTGACACGTGGTGTCCTTGTGTTGATAAGAGTCTCATCTTGTGGTTTTTAGTAAGTTTTTCGATGTTGAAAACGGTCATCTTGTTTTTGCGGTTTTGTCCAAATCAAGTGAATATTGTGTAAAAATTAGATAAGAGGTGATAAGAGTTTCGGTGTACACGCACCTGCAGCATTCTGTTTCCTACATGTTTGAACAAGTTTTGCGCGGTCTTGTATAATATTTTTTAATTGTTTACAATTATACGACGCTGAAAGTATTGATAAGCATTGTGGTAGGTCTGCTTTTCGCGTAATAAACTGATATGAGTCATCCGATGTCTGCAGCTGTATTTTGCCTGTGCGAATTAATCGTCTTTGTTAAGAGCGCTTGTGATAAGACACCTTTGAGGTAAAAGTGAAGGATGTTTATAAAAGAAACAAGTAAATATTTTATACAATTTATATTAACTCATAATATTTGTTTAAATAATAACAAAATATAAAAAATTATACACTATGTAGGCAATTAATAATACATTGAACTAGGTTTGTACAACGACGTTTACAAGTTCTTCGTGGAAGCTCCCAAACTACTTGTTCCTTGAGTGTCTGCATCATGACTATGTTGCTTATTAAATTCTTCTTCCAAATGAGTGATTTTTTGGGAGTAAAAACCAAAATTATCCTTCAGAGTTTTAGAGACATCGATTGCTAAATCAGAAATCTTAGAATCAACGTACTTCTTAAAAGATATTGCCCACTGATTTATGTTATCATCGACGTATGTCTTATTATCAGTGGAGAGCTTATCTACTTTCTCATCAACATAAGCCTTACTGGAGGCGTCTAGACTATTCAAAGGATCGCCGATATTAGTAAGACGTTTTCTTTCAATATCAAAGTTTTGTCCGTCTTCAGCCAATTGGAAGCCGATACCTGGAGGTCCTCGGGAACCCCGTTTAGATATTTTTGAAGAACCAAACTTGCTGATTGACATTTTATAAATGATTGTACTAAGCTAGTGCAACCTATATTTATAGGGAGAAACGAATTCATCCCATATTATGTATGCAACTAGAATAAGAGGCAGTGATTTTATAGGAAAACAGTGAAAATACAATTAAAAATTTATTTAAATAAAATGTACATATTTATTACATGGAAAAATAACTAATTTACAAGATTTCGTACTATTCCCGAAAGAGGCGTGTATTCCACTACAGCATCACTAATGATATGACAGTAGGCTGTTATATCTTCACTAAATGCATCTATTGCTTCCATTTCAATTTTTAGATCAACTGATGATGTTTTTATGTTCTCGTTTTGTTTTGAACAATCAAAAACATGAAGCATGTGTCCCTTGTACTTGATGTAGTCAAAGAGTGGCTCATTTATCTTTCTTCCATAATAACTTGATTGAAATTGACTATAGTTATAGTAGGCAACTGCATAATTGTCGAATAAAATATTTAAATTCATGTTGTCGTAGGGATAGCAATCGGAGTTAAGGTAAACCTTAATATTTTCAATGTTCACGTGATTAAATTGGGAGGAGTCTTTATTCGCAACATCTTTTTTGTTATTATGGAAACCAACTATAATATACCGTGGTCTTTCGAGGTTATTCGAAGTCTTTACATTCCAAATCTCCTTTCTAGTTTTTCTTAGACCAGGAAGTTCCATCAATTGCCACTTGCGAAAAGGTATTTTTATCGGAATGTCTTCACTTAGCTTACTCAACATTTCTAATTTTAATTCGTCGTTTACCAACACATGAGCTATATGCCATTCAACTTTAGTGATTTGAAACTTATGCTCCGCTGTTCCTTTATAGGCATTTAAATCTGTTCTTGAGCGATTTAGAATTAGTTCTTGTTTCGCATTTATAATAATTTTGCGATAATCTTCTGCGAATCCCATAATCATTTTCAGAGGAATGCATGCGTAAAAATAGGTTTTATCTCCGAAATAATTTGAAGTAGTTGGACACCATCCTGCGATATTTAATTCTTTTGATTCTCTCTCTCCAAGCGATACATATCCCTTCATTGTAGACGTAATACCTGGGTCCCTTATTTTTTCAATCTCCACACCATTAAGTTCATATCGAATTTCTTCGAATAAAAAC